>NQII01000717.1:920316-992458 GCA_002778355.1 Clitarchus hookeri
TATATATATATATATATATAATGTTTATCCTACCCTTAGGAAAACTAAAAATATGTTTTCCGATGCCTGAAGTCGTTATGTTCTAAAACATCATTTCAAATTTTAATATAATATTTTTATTAAAGAAAAGTGTATATTACTAAAACATAACCATTTTATTAATTAAATAGCAAAAAAAAAAACATTCACTGCATTTTGTTTGCTTCTAGCATTTCATTGCAAGTTCCCTTGTAGGATAACAAATAGCAGCACGATCTGTGTCGCTGGCTGCAGGCGTCGGACGCGACGCGCTGCATTGCGCCGCTCTATTGTGTTAACCGCTTAAGGCTAAAATAAAAAATATTTATTGTTACTATTATTCCAAATGAGAGGACTTTCAAAAGTTCTCACTTTACCGTGAATAGTCTATGCTGAAATGTTGCTGATTTTTGCTTATGCACAAACTAATAATAAACAAGGTATATTTAAAAAAGAATTAGGCAAATGGTGACACACCACTTTCTAATGTCGGGGGGTGAGGCACTGTTGGCCAAATAGTGGAGGGATGACCATCCTCCCCCCTTCCGCCCCAGAGGCCGCGGTTGGCGCAGCGACCAGAACACTCGCCTCCCTCCAAGAGGAACCGGGTTCGATTCCCGGCGGGGTCACTTCCTGATTTTCGCACGTGGCAATTGTGCCCCTTTCTTCCACCGTTGCATTCTGTCGCTGCTACCTACTCACCTCGCTTCACCCTCTTCGGCTCTTCAAAATCGCGTTGTTAAGAGCCGCCGGCCAAACGTGTGTGGCCGTGTTGCGAAGCTTGATTGGCGGACTATGCTTGCAGGTGGGTTTGGCAGCCACTTGCGCAGTCCCGTGTGCGACAGCAGAGGCGAGGGCGGGCCGGAGTGCCGAGACGACAGCTCCCCGCCGCCGCAGCCGCCCGCCCCCGGCTACATCCACCTCCGTAGTCCCGTCTACCACCTCAAGGAAGGTGAGTGCCCTACCCTACTTCCTCCTCCTCGTTGAAACCAGCTCTGCAAGGTGCACTCTGCACCTCATACTCATACACTATAGATGAGCTAGACCGCGTATCCAACTTCTGCGCGTGTACCCAACATTGACCTACCACACACAGGCACAACTCTCAAAGTCCTATGGTCAACAATGATTAACGTGTTTGTATATATTTAATTTTTTTTTAATAACAAATGCTATTATATTAATAAAACACTTTTATAAATTTGAATTTAATCTAAATGCATTTCCAATTGGTTAGAAGAAGTATGCAAATATATCAGAGCACTTGTTTACTAAACAGTGTGCTAACCTCAAATCCAATCCACGCCGTTTTTGGTAGACGTGTTGGCAGAAAAGCAGTTCAATGTTGGGACACGGAGATTGGTTGTGCGCAGCCTTAGTCTATGGCGATACTCACGCCGGAGTTCCTGAAGTGCGTGTTCTTTGAATGGTACTTGCAATGCCGGCAAGTGTTTTAAATTAAAAATTACTTCGGACACACGTCATTGCAGAGTTAGGAAAATCATACATGACAACAAGCCAAGACCAGCTGTTGTCAGCAGATGTTTAAATCATAAAAAAATACCGTAAGGATATAGTCAAGAGTTTTACCAAACCAAACGAAACAAAACAGGAAGAGTGATAAACGGACGAGCAACAAAGACTAGACATTGTCCCTTTGTGTCAAATAATAATGGGGATAGTGTACACCGGGCAAAATCTGCATTTTAAATATCGTAGAACCGTTTTGTAATCAATATTCAGGGTACCCTCCTGGCAGTAATCAAATTTCAGTACTAGCATAAGAATGTTGCGTGGTCGCAATTACTTTTTTTTTCTGGAAGCTTCTGTTGAATGGATTATCTTCTATGTAGTTTAAAATATGTGATTTAATGTAAGGGGGATTGGAGATGTTTTGTTTTGCACTTAACAGCAAGGGTGTGGTGGAGAGGGATTAGCGGCGGAAGAAAAGAGCGGAGAAAACGGAAGTACCCCGAGAAAACCCGCCGGCCAACGGCACCGTCCGTCAAGTTTACCGCATGCGGCCTACTATATGGTGGGTTGTCAAATTTGGCGGCTACATTTGAAGGCATTTGTGAAATGTAAACGTACTATAATACATATTTAGTTATTTTATTGAAAAAGAAAATGATGGCACTTAACTGTAGAATTAAAAATGGCGGATGAGACCGAGCCTTGACAATTGTATTGATCAACAGTGCCAGTTGTGATCGAACTGCTGTGTTTTTTGGAGGAAAGCGGATGAGTACAGCAACTTGGTTCTGAAGTTAGAGCAGGTGTGTACCGTAAGTAAATAGTGTCGTTGAGGTGTGTGTGACGTGTGTTGCGCAGAGCGGGGCGTGTATGGAGGGTCGCTGGGCGAAGCGGTGCCGCCTCCGCTGGGGGGCGGCGACCTGGCGGGCTCCTCTGCGGGCGACGAGCCGCCCGTCAACTACGCGCCGCCGCCGCCTCCGCCGACCCACTTCGACCACGAGCACGAGTACCACTCGCTGGACGCCGGCCACCACCACTCCCCCTACCTTGACAGCTCCCCCGAGTTCTACACCACGCAATACGTCAAGAACTACGCCAGGGGTGAGTGCACACTGTCTTCCACTAGCTTGGCCCACCCTTCGCCGTGCACTCTGCAACAGTCTCGTTCACAGCACCCCTCCTGAGTAAGATGCTGTCTCTAGAACTTGTGTTTATGCATAGCTCAGCAATTCAATGTTTTAGGAATACAACATTCTCCTGGAAAGAAAAAAATAATTTAAATTGAAAATGGTAAAATAAAAAGCGTATTTAGGTCTTTCCTGCGCAGTTTCATGAAGGTATAAATTGAAGTACAAAGTGGCCCACTGGCTTACATCGCGTGTAATAATTCGCACTGTTACAAATATAATTTGCGAGGAATTCAGCCAACCGGGAGTGCATACCGCAGTGTTGAGAGCGCCCGCAGCAACGCATCCTTTTGGCCATATGTGACCTTGAGGCGTTAAAAATTATTTACTAGGAATTTTCCTTAAGGCTTGGCGTCACCCACTACATAGAATTGTTTTATGTCTTGATGGTTTAAGTTTCCTTTTTTAAGTTAAATTTTAAAAAAATTCTACTATTTGCCTTATTCTGCATTACATACATAAGATAAAAACAACCGTTACATTTTGTCTCAAATATCATATGTTCCTGCCTTTTTACAACTACAGATATAACACACAGTGCAATTTAGTACAAAATATATTCAACAACTGATGTAAATTTCCTATAGCCAGGAATTTTTTAATAATTAGGCCTACTCAGAAACCGAAATTGCGACACGAAAACGATGTGTGTGGAACAAACCAATACCTTAGAGGTTGATTGAATGGTACAGTTTAATAAATCCAATATATACAAAAAAAAAAGTGCAATTGTATATAATAGTTTTAACTAGTTATGTGTGCAAATATTTTGCCAGANACCGCAGTGTTGAGAGCGCCCGCAGCAACGCATCCTTTTGGCCATATGTGACCTTGAGGCGTTAAAAATTATTTACTAGGAATTTTCCTTAAGGCTTGGCGTCACTCACTACATGGAATTGTTTTATGTCTTAATGGTTTAAGTTTCCTTTTTTAAGTTAAATTAAAATCAAATTCTACTATTTGCCTTATTCTGCATTACATACATAAGATAAAAACAACCAAAGTTACATTTTGTCTCAAATAGCATATGTTCCTGCCTTTTTGCAACTACCGAATAACACATAGTACAATTTAGTACAAAATATATTGAACAACTGATGTAAATTTCCTATAGCCAGGAATTTTTTAATAATTAGGCCTACTCTGAAACCGAAATTGCGACACGAAAACGATGTGTGTGGGACAAACCAATACCTTAGATGTTAATTGAATGGTATAGTTTAATAAATCCAATATATACAAAAAAGGTGCAATTGTATATAATAGTTTTAACTAGTTATGTGTGCAAATATTTTGCCAAAGTGATTGCTTCTGCCATGCTATTTCTAATGCAGTAAATATTTTATAGGTGATTACGCCGCAAGATAAGACGCAAAATAAATGCACCAATAGGTATGGCAAAATGGTGCTCACAAAGTTGGCAAAAACCGTTATGATTGACCTTTCTAAGTTTCTCTACGTTGGCCCCCAAAGTCTCGTGGACGTCAATTGGTCTATTAGGAGTTAATTTGTCTCTCACGCCCTGGTAATATCGGGCGGCGGTTTACGTACTAGCTGATCTAAGCATCCCTGCGTCTTGTTGTCTGAAAGTAACACCTTGGCGACCTCGGGCACGCAGGTATCCTGGATGGTGGAATGAGTAGAGGAGAAGCGACGGAGTGATGGCGTGTAGGAAACAGTAATACCATGAGAAAACCCTCCCGTTATGAGAGTATACCACCATAATAAAAAATAATCGCTGCCTACAGTGGTTGGAGGAAGATTGATAGACACCAGAACGAGAAGCCTATAGCGGTATGTACAATCACGTATACAACTACACTGGAGAGAGAAAAAACTGGTATAGGTGTGCCTATGCAAATAACAGAGGTATGGAACCAATAAGAGTAACGCGATGAGGTCGGCAGNTCATGTTCATTGTGCATTCCGACGGACGTGGACAATTCCAGCAGGACAATGCGACACCCCACACGTCGAGAGTTGGAAGACCCTTCTGACTTTAGACACTTCCATTGGCCACCTAAATAACCAGACATGAACAATTATTGAGCATATCGGGGATGCCTTGCAACGTGCTGTTCAGAAGATATCTCCACCGCCTCGCACTCCTATGGATTTGTGACTGCCCTGCAGGATTCATGGTGTGAATTGCCTCCTGCATACCTTCAGACATTAGTCGAGTCCATGCCACGTCGTCTTGCGGCACTTCTGCGTGCTCGCGGGGGCCCTACACGATATTAGGAAGGTGTACCAATTTTTTTTGGATCTTCAGTGTATAATCACACAACTTACTAAAGTTTATGAAAACGGAGACGTTCTTCAGTTTTGGTCTCTTTGTATCGTACCCAAGTCTCCAGTTCAGAGGCAACCATGTTATTGATTGCTACTTATGGTTCGGTGGTTTAGTAGTGTACTGATTATTGTGGCAGCCTATCTAGCGCGAATTATCTTGAGTGATTGTTGTAATTGGCTGTCTTGGAGGCCAGTGTTACATGTGNTGTGGCAGCCTATCTAGCGCGAATTATCTTGAGTGATTGTTGTAATTGGCTGTCTTGGAGGCCAGTGTTACATGTGATAGCGATAAGTTTCAAGCTAGACATAAATGCGTCTGCGATTTGAAATTGCATGGGGTGTGACCACACACTTTCCGGAATTTGTTTCGACACCAATGATGTATATGGCTTTATTTAGCAACGGCTCTTGTTGCACACTGCAATTTTATTTCACTATCCATACATGAAGTTGAAAACTAATGGAATAACGTTTGTTGTAACGTTTTAAATCTTATTTCCCTCCTTTTAAATATTAATTATATATATCTAACAATTTTTTTGTTTGATTGCGCAGGACATTTACTCAGAACGAATGCAAAATATAGGGTTGCTGGCGGCTGGTGGCTTCATCTGTAGTAAGTGCAGTGCCGACTGTTGCCGCCGCCTGTAATGCAATTTGCGATGACGCGGTCCGGGGAGGGGTGGATGTCATCTCCGGCACGACCCACGGGAACAAGCACCGCTAACCTCCCTCATCTCCGACAAATATCCTGCCAGTAACGAGCTCGCTTCCTTCCTTCCTTTCTGCCCCCGGCAGTTTCTCGACACCCGCCCCATTCTGCCGCAGTCCTACCCACTGTCATTCTCGTGTTGTTCTTTTCTTTTAAAATCAATAAATTGCAGAGGCACGAGAAACAACGAAATTAGACATGAACCTGCTCGTTTTCACCGCGGTACTGCCAAAGTGACAGTTACATACTCGAGCGGAGCGTGACACGACGTAAGTCATAGAGCTTGGCACAACGTAAGTCATAGAGCTTGACACCATGCAAGTCCTCGTGTTGACACGACATAATTCCTCGTGCTTGACATCATCTAAGAAGTCTTCGAGCTTGATATCACTTGGTTTATACACAGAAAGCCAAAGGCGACAGGAACTCCTGATTTCAGCATCTTCGGACCTCGTGGTTCCGTCTCTGTGCCAAAATTCCGAATTTGCAGTGTTTGGGTCTCGTCTAGACCTTTGTTCCTTGGGCGCAACGCCTGCTACGACCCATTTCATCTCACCTCGACCATTCCTCAGGCGGGATGGAACCGGAGGTCTGTCCCTCAAGTAGCGTTTGCCTTGCCGTAGTCAGGAACAACTTGCAGGGATGAACCTTCTGTTAACTGCCGCTCTAAAACCAACTCCCCTGAGCCAAAATTGTGCATCTTTGATTTCTCCTTGTTGCGATCGTATCTGGAATGAGAAGTACCAGCGTTTTTAGTGAAGAGATGTTGAAAACGTTAGGCAGTTTGCGTAGGGAAGAGCTGGTCGCCTAGCGAGGGGACTAGCCCCGGTAGCAGGTACCCGACGGGCCTGCACAAGTCGCCGGGGAGCGCAGTGGGTCGCCGGGCGTCCAGCGTCACACCAGCGGCCCCGTATCGACATATCCTGCCGCCGCCACTTCCGGCGCGGGGCGCGCCTGCTGCCGAGATACGGCCCGGGGCCGGAAGCGGCAGCAACAGCGGCGAAAACAAAAGTCTGAGCGATAACCGGCAGGATGCTGCGGACTTTGCGGGCGAGGGCTTCCCGTAGCGACAACGGCGCAGCAGCAGCACCATGCGCCATATTCTCGCATCTTCCTCGTCGGAGCGGGAAACCCGCTGCACTCCGTGCTGTCACCGGTAGGTCAGCTGGCCCACCGAGTAGATAAGTACACAGAGACGAAAACGAAAGACTTTAAGCACGGGCGTTGTGTCTGATTGGCGCTGGCCACTGACTCCATTTTGCTGATGTGTGCGGTTGTAGTTCGTGTTATAAACGGCAATTTCACCTTACAAAGGTCTCAACTACTCTTTATCTGGGCACAACCCCCGGCAGATGGCTCTAGTCCTAGTGAGCGCCACACTGTTGCCGCCCGTACTTGCACCGCTGGGTGATTGTTATTGTGGACAGTGGCGTAACTATACCGTCGAGGCCCGTGGCAAATTCATCGGATGGGGCCCTCCCTCAATGTAAACAAGCTCAACCAACGTTGTAGTTTCTTTTTAATAAATCACTACGTAAAGTACATGCCAACGCTATAAGTTTTTATCAATTTTAATTTTGAAAATGATTGCTTGGCACTAGCCGTAGTCACAGGAATGGTTACAAATAACAGAAATGCAGTGCACACTTCAGGAAAACTTAAAGACATAAAATGATTATTTATTATTAATAAATCAGCAAGTTATAGAAGATGATTTTTCTATTTCGTGTCTAAAAGTGGATTGAAAACTGAGAATTTCCTTGGTAAACGAGACAGATATGTCTTTTTTTTATATAAATCAACAAATTCTAAAGCCTTTTTCAATAAATCGGCGTCATTTAAATTTTGCAAAGTGGCAGGTTGCGAGTCACTGAAATTGGAAACAATTTCATTCATTCCAAGGAAACGCGATCTCAGTTGATTAATGACGATGTCCAAACACAATAGAATACGTTCATTTTAAACAAACTTTCGTGATCTTGGAGACGTTTATCCTCGCAAATTTCATCAAAATGACGTTTCACCTTCCTCTGACGAGTTTTAGGAAATTCAGGGTTGATAGACCATTTTTCTGTTACACTATTTGCTTGCATTTTTAAATCTCCAAATTCATGTCGATTCTTTTCAAGTTCATCCAAACAGACTTGCAAACACTTTGAGGCATTTGAAAAATCGATGGCTTTAGACTGAAGTTCTTCAGAGGCCGCGTCGATGGTCTGTAAAATTTTGCAATGGAAAACCAGTAACATAATAAAGTTGTAGTTTTCAACCTTCTTCTTCAGTCAAATAGCTTCATTTCTCTCATCTGCTTTGGAATTTAATAGAATAGTTTTTGTTAGCGCTTTTTGAACTTCAACAAACCAAACTTTTAAAGCAAAAATGGCATCGAAACGTCCTGCCCATCTGGTTGGATTTAATGTTTTTAATGTTACCGAAGTTGAAGATTACCTTTCTTTATTAGATATAAAACTTGATAGTATATTCCATCATTTAATACTATGCCCAAAAAAATTATAAATTTGTTGCACTGTTTCAAAAAATGTTTGCATTTCTGATAAGCTCCTTTACTGCATCATTAACTACCAGATTTAAATTATGAGCAGCACAATGGACATACACCGCATTTGGCTCGATATCTCTTATAAGTTTTTGAACTCCACCATAAGTGCCTTTCATGTTATTAGCACCGTCATATCCTTGTCCAAAACACTTATTCAGAGGAATATTTTTGTCATTTATGGATTTTATAATCTGGTTGGACATTGCTAAGGCAGTTTAATCNACTTATTCAGAGGAATATTTTTGTCATTTATGGATTTTATAATCTGGTTGGACATTGCTAAGGCAGTTTAATCCTAAACTTCATGAAATCCTAAAAATGGCTCTTTAATTACGAGCACTTTTGGAGTTCCATTTTCATCTTTCTCGATCACACCGTAATGGTAAAGTTCACACAATTGATCTGTTTTCGAAATATCTTGAGTCGTATAATATATAATGGAGTGAAATGGTTAGGTTATTATTTCATTTACCAGCGCATTTTCCACTTTTTGAACCAGAAAAGCAATGAGCTCATTTTGTATTTTTGGACTTAAGTATTTTGTCTGTCCCTTTGGTTTACTTAACAATTCTTGTAAAACAGGATCTTATTTCACTAATAACTCAACAATACTAAAAAAATTTCCTCTTGGACTTGAATCATTGCTGTATGCCTTTTCTCTATGTTCACGAAAAGCTAAATTACAGGTTGAAAGTGTCAGAGTAACATCAAGGAGTCAAGTGGGTACTTGGCACCAAAAAGATTTTTCTTTCTTGATTATGGACTGTTGCTCTTCATCTAGTGTTACATGTAACCACCATTGTTGATATAAAAGACATGAATCCAAATGATTTTTCAATGTCTCGTGTCTTTCTATGGCTTCTACAATATGTTTCCAATTGTCATATAATCTTCTATCCAAACATTTTGTATATTTGTAGATGCCCTATTTGTGAATAACCAACATGGTTCACAATATGCCTTTTAAAGCAATAGAGAATAGGACAGCCATGTACATTCTAGTTTTACGCTATACTTAGAAACAATATAATAATATTTTTCCAAGAAAGATCTATTGTCTCTGTCTTTTAAGAAGGGGCCTTTAGGTTTACAGTGTCCGTTTTCGATCACAAACCATTTCACTTGATCATTTAATTCTTTAAAATTACCCTTATCAGTAACATATGGCGAAGATGTAATTTTTTCCACATCAAAAAATGATTCACTCTGAGTTTTGCTTGTACCTGGTTGTGGTTGCTCTGGATCTAGATATTCGCTGTTGTCGGACTCTGCAATACTGCCACTTTTAGTCACGTCAATTTCTTAATTTTTGCCGCACTGTTCATTTGATTCTTCGTCAATAAAATCTTCATTCTTAAAGTACTGACTTATTTTAGGCAACTTTTTATTTTTTTCTTCATACTCCTTATTTTACTTTCGTTTTTCGCTCCCACCTAGATACTTTCTAGAACTAGACAAGTTGTTATCTAATTTCCACAATTAGTTAATTAACTTTGCAATTGATCGCGGATCCGATAAAACAAATACTGTGATATCGAAAAAAAAATCTGTCACAAACAACCAATTCTCATAACAATCAAATGATGTATGCAGAAAGCAGGGATTCCCCAAGCATCACTATTGCTAGAGCCCACGCCACGAAAGAAGTCCCACAGCGAAAATATGAACTAACAAAAAAACCATAGACAAAACATTTCTTCCATAGCTGACAGCGTTGCTACAGCGCCGCGTCTACAAGTGGCGAGGACTTTATTACTACGTACCAGATGCATTCTAAAACTGGGCGATATCTTTTTCTTACAAATGCGTTCAAATATTGATACATTTTTTGTTTAATTTGTGTATGTACTTTAGTAGGTAACTTAAATTAATTGAATACAAAACTAATAAATTTTACTAAANTTTTTTCTTACAAATGCGTTCAAATATTGATACATTTTTTGTTTAATTTGTGTATGTACTTTAGTAGGTAACTTAAATGAATTGAATACAAAACTAATAAATTTTACTAAATTTTGTAATAATAAATGTTAGGATCCTCCTGTGCTCGCTGCCTTCTCGGGCCGGGGGCCCCCTCCGGCCACTGATTGTGGATAAAGCTATTCCTGCACTGTTCGTGGGTTTTCCTAGACACAGCCGTCGCTCGACACACAGAAATAAAAATTAGTCTACTAGGTGCACTGAAAAATGTTAGCAGAGAAGTGACAACACAACAGTCCTGTAATCTGGTTTCATGTTATTAGTTAGCAAACTTCAGTACTTAGCAATAGAATGTTCTTAAAATTTATTACAATTCTGTTTGTTGTGAGAACAATCCAAATGTCGCTGAAGTTGTTCTGTTGAAGAAACTATCTGTAAGAGAAAACCCTGCTGTAGGAACTACAGTCATAGTTGCAGTTAACTAACCATAGACAAGACCACAACGTACAGTTCTATTGCAATTACTATCTAGTTAACAATATTTAGATGGTACCGACAACCCGTTTGATNAACAATCCAAATGTCGCTGAAGTTGTTCTGTTGAAGAAACTATCTGTAAGAGAAAACCCTGCTGTAGGAACTACATTCATAGTTGCAGTTAACTAACCATAGAAAAGACCACAACGTACAGTTCTATTGCAATTACTATCTAGTTAACAATATTTAGATGGTACCGACAACCCGTTTGATNAAGACCACAACGTACAGTTCTATTGCAATTACTATCTAGTTAACAATATTTAGATGGTACCGACAACCCGTTTGATTGCTATCCCTATATTGAGAGTCGACAGGTTATGTGTACAGAAATTTGGTTCCTATAACCATATTTTTTCTTAGAGTGAGCTCCTACACTGGTCGCATGTCCAGACACAGCAATGCAAGACATAGGTAGAAAGGACATGTGTTTCCGATCAAATCAAGCAACTTTGTTTCAAGCCCATTGATGGCTCCCTCCCAATTCACCTAAGAACTGAAACATAATGCTGTTGTAAATTATATATATATATATATATGTATATGTATATTTAAATGACAGTGTTAGGTGTTAAAAATTTAAACAATATTTATATGGATAACAAATTTGCATTACAAACAAAACACTGTTGATCATGGAGAATTCACTTGTTACCTCACATGTTTTATCATTTTAAAACATTTTTCATCAATGTAAGAAAACTAGTGAATTTCTATTGGTTGCAGTAATTTACACTTATTTAAAAGTTGAATGTAACAAACTCTGATTTTTGTCTGTGTACATCTCCTTGCAGGCTGTTCACAGTAAAGTGANTATATATATATATATATATATATATATATATATATATATGTGTATATATATATATATGTATATTTAAATGACAGTGTTAGGTGTTAAAAATTTAAACAATTTTTATATGGATAACAAATTTGCATTACAAACAAAACACTGTTGATCATGGAGAATTCACTTGTTACCTCACATGTTTTATCATTTTAAAACATTTTTCATCAATGTAAGAAAACTAGTGAATTTCTATTGGTTGCAGTAATTTACACATATTTAAAAGTTGAATGTAACAAACTCTGATTTTTGTCTGTGTACATCTCCTTGCAGGCTGTTCACAGTAAAGTGAGCACTTTTGAGGCCCTAAATTAAGTTCTTTTTTTCCTACCAACCATTTTTTAATCCTTACACCACTTTTTAAAATAAATATTGCCATGTAAATAATAAACACAGTGTATACTTTTCACCAGACTCGAAAGTTAATGTCTAAGGCTACATTAAAATATATTTATTGACTTATTATTCCAAATGATAGGACTTTAAAAAGTGTTAACTTTACCATGAATAGCCTATATCTGTATGCATTGCATTATGGGTGCGCAATTCAACTAACTACATGTCAGTACCCATTTAGGAACTTTTGACTGTTGATACTACTAATTTAGTCACATTTTTGTGTACACATGTTGTCTGTTAATGTCACACAGTTATATGCCTAGAAAACACTTGTATTAGCAATTAAAAAAAATTATATCATCATACAGTTTGTAGTGTGTGTGTGAGCCTAATGATATTTTTAAAGTTCCTGCAAGAAATTTTTCCATTCGGAAAGAACGTAGGATGCTAACGAATATCCTATCCATTGATAACTTAAATTGCTCTGTGCATCACAATGGTAACTGTTTTAATTAGTAATGATATTGATAATTCGGTTTATATATAATACATAACTAAACTTACCTGTAGGTGATTGACAAGACATTCACACAAGCTGAAAGACTTAGCAACTCATAGTTGTTTTTTTTTTTTTGTTTAAGGCTATCATGTGACTTCATTCGCTTTTAATTTGTCTACAGTATTTTCTTTTCTTTATGTTACATATAAAGGATGCAGAATATTTTTCATAGGCATGTTATTATATTTCTGTGTTGATAATCTGTCTGTGCATGCCAGACAGGCATTGTAAAGTAGTGTAGTGAATGGCACTTAAGTCTCATGTTGTGTTGTCGAGCAGGAAGGTACCCTCATCCGCACGAACCGTACGGAGAAACGTACAGCTCCCACTATGACGCGTCACCCTTCCAGACGGTGCCCAACGGTGGTGCAGACCACTGGAGCTCTGGACCAGAGCTGGGGCCGGGTGGGGCGCATCCTCACCCTGCCTTCCTCACCTCCACACCTGCCCGGGAGGCTCTCGCGCATCCGGGCACCCCCAATGGAGACACTAAGCCCCTGCTGCAGTCATCCATGCTCGCTGGCTACTCAGGTGAGTGTCCACTTGCCACTGCGGCCTGTGTCAGCTGTGCCCTTTGTAACCTTTAACTGGGTTAAAGGCTCTGCCTCACATGCCATCTTGAAGAATTACCGCTTTCTAGCTTATTTTAGTTGTTTACGGACACTTATTTTGAAACCACAACTACACTTCTATGGCAATATACAACAATGTAGAACAAACATAAATTCTCAATTTTTCTCAAGTAGTTATTACTTAATTAGTGCAGCATATCAATAGATTCATGCCATTTCACAACTGCTAAACAACACATGGATAAAATTTGGCAACTACATTTGGAGGTAATTAATTGTAAAATATAAACATGATATAATAAGAAATATTCTGTTATTTCATTGAGAAGAAAGTTTTTTTAACACTACACTGAATGTTAAAATTTCTAAGATAAGCTGCAAATCCTAACAAAAATTGCTGCATTAGATGCAGCAAACTTGTGTTTCTTTTTTATCTATATTTAATAGAGATAAAAAAGAAACAAGTTCACCTAACTTACTGAAATATGAGTTGTTTGTATTTTTCAATTGTAATAAGAAATTAATTAATTTTTTAAAATTCCAAATGTACGTTTAGACAAGAATATTCTCAGTATGGCATGTTCAAACAAGTATTTATAAATGTTTGTATAATTTTTTGGCTCGTTCAGAAGATGTTTCAGTTTCTGAGTCTGATTCATTAAATCTGTGTCTGTTGTGCATGTATACGAAGTTCATTCATTTAGGATAAGGCAAAAACACAATGTCGCCACATGTTCTGTTTTTACTTACCAAATATCTGGCAATCCTAACCAAGCTATTCAAAATAAATCTTCAGTGCATGTTATGACTCAAAAATTAATAAACAATTGTCAGCTCCCATTCTTCCTCCATAACAACATTTCAAGGATTATGTGAGAGGTAAATTGATAGCACATTATACAACCTTGAGACTTCTAGTACAAGAATAGTTGTGATCTGACCAGTTTGTAGACTTTGTTGTTTCACCAAAGCAGCAGAACAGCCAGACTAGTTGTGTAACTGAACGATGCAATGAAACACTAAGTGGGAGAACCTTTCGTGCTCTGGTGTCAGGAGAACTTCAGGACTGCTAGGGGTTACACAGCCAGTTGTCATTTGGCCTACTTAGTAGTATTTGGATTGCCAAACTATTACCTTAGTTCATGTGGTGTATTGTCTGAAAAGGCAATTACCTCTATATATCAGTAAATCGGTTGTCTGTTGGAGTCTACCTTTACGGGGGTGGCACAAATACAGGAGTACATTTGGAATTCTGTATGTTGAGGTATTAATATTGCCCATCATTGGTGTTAGGATATTTGTGCATAAAAACATTACATATGCTTCCTGTTTGCACGCAAGTCTGTTAGCACTGCACAAATTCTCGAGGCAGCTAAGAGGCTTGTTCCGACTACAAATCCACAAATATAAATTTATCTTTCAGTGAATTGTTTCTGCTAGCAAGCAGTGAGCATGACTACCATCAAGCAGTTTGTACGTTTATTATTTATTCTGGAACTGCAGTTGCATTTTCATGATTACAGCAGAACACAAATGGTTCCAAGGGAAGGTAGTAGTATGGCAACGTCCTTGAAATGTGAAATATCAGTAGGATGGCCAACTAGTATGGGGATTGCGAGCAAAAAAAAATAGCACCCAGGTCTCGCACTTTGTTAAAAGCAAACCATTTGGCAGAGTTATTGGATAGATGCCCTTAATGATTCTAGAAGCAGTGTCCTCTCAGTACCTTTCCCAAGAGGGACCATTAACCTCCTCAGTAAGGGGTTAAAATAGGTTTTTAACATTTTTGAAGAAATGGTTCAAAAATATCTATGTAAAAATAAAAATTACATTTTCGTACAAAATTCATATTTTACATACCTACGACTAACAGTTACAATTAGATGATTGTAGGTGCATTAATAAAGCTTGTTCAAAGCTGATTTTAAACAACTGTTTAGCAGAGTGTAAGTATGCAGTATAGCACCATCTGCCTAAACATGATTTTTTCCCCCAAGTATGTATAAACTCATATAAATAATTTTGTAGGGAACTCAGTGCTCATTAAATTTCTACTGAGGGTTTTGAGAAATTTGCGGAAACCTATTTTTGCTGCCATCAGTTGTAGGTGCTGCTTACCTACTCAGAGAGGGTATCAAGTGGCATTACTTGTATTGGTTTAGATGGACATCCAGTAGAGAAATAAGAAATACTGACTTGTTTTATGTCACCGTTGGTCGCTTAATGTTACTATAATAATATGACTATCGTAACTTGCATTTTTAATGCATGTTTTCCCTTTGGTAGCATCAGTACGATTGCTAAATCATGTAAAGTGATAAATTTCAAGTTATTAAGGTAAATGAGCAGAAGGTTCTCATTATATTCTTTACAACTAGGGGTTGGGGTTCGTAGAAGAGGCTTCTTACATGGATAGCCTTAATCACACACTCAAATTTTTATTAAATTGTATAAGCGTTTGGTGCTTTACTGTGTACTGAAGCTTTGGTGAACAGTTACTTAGAAATACACTTCAAACTAGGGTGCTTCTAAGATAAACTTGACAAAAAGTCATCTTATTCAGTGTCTGTGGATGGTCATATTAAAAGTACTAGAGGTAAATTAAGATAATATGATTTGAAAATGCAGGGGCACATTTAAAGTGTTTTTATAATAAACCACTGCCGTATTTTGGGCTGCAAAATATATTGCATATGAGAAACCGATATGCAGTAATGTTAAGTTTTCCGGTGTTCACATGTACTTGTCATTTAGGCACTAATTGTTTAGATTGATGAGAGTAAGGGTATGTATGACCTTTGAATGGTTGCTGGGGAAATGTTTACTCACTAAATAAAACATTGCGTTCGGTTTAAATTTATGAATGAAACATACATCGACATATACCTACCTGTCTCTTATGTAAACTTACTTTTGTAGTCCCAAGTGCACTATGACACAGTTATTATGAGTGCCTATTCACAAACAATACATTATTGGAAAACAGTTATGACACTGCAGAAGAAATTTAATGCAATATCAGTGTGACAACCCTTTTTTCATTAAATAATTTGTTGGGAAAGACAGGTTTGTCAGTGGTTCATGTCTTTGTTCAGTTACGCATCATCCTGAAGCTCAGCATTTCATCCTCAATGTTTTCTGTAATTTGTGCAGTAAGCTCGTGTTTTAACTCCATTTTCAATTATATGTACCAGTTTAGAGAATCACTTTAGGGCTTAGGGTTTTTTCAACATAACATCGTTTTGTTAGGAATATGCATTGTTCGTTTTATTCAGGTGTAATCTTTGTATCAAGTTTGTGTTTATTCTTCGAAAATTTAATTATTCTTTTCAAAGAACTTAAATTAAGGCTTCCAGCATATTAAATATTTTACTAAAACATGTTTTACAGTGGGTAGGCAGTAAAAAAAAAAACATTGTTGCACACTGATTTCCTTAGAATATAAACTGTGACAATTAAATTTTTGTTAAAATTGTGTTTTACATATTAAAATATTGAATAGTAAAAATATTTTATTTTCCCCCCACAGGTCTTGATGAGAATGGAATTAATAATGGTAAGCTAATACTAGTTGCTAGCTACAGTTTATTATGTACATAAGTGTATATTGTGTTATGCATTACATAAATATATACATTTTATTGCAGTCTTTGAAAATAATGAATGATCCGTTTCTCCCCATTGAAAGTTTGGTCAAAATTATTTTTTGTAGATAATAAAAAATGTCATAAAAAGTCAGAGGTGTGATATAGAGGATAAGAGATGTGCAGTGCAATTATTATTGCTATTATCAGTTCACTTACAATTTTTTTTTGGGTACTTCCTTGGATGAAATGTGTCACTTCTCTGAAGCTGTTCAGTTTTGTTAATTTTAGAATATTTTTTTTTTTGTTGGCACATTGGTAGCTTGCATTTATTAATCTCCCCTCTGACTATTGTGTTCTGTTTGTACTTGCAAAGAACTTTTTTTTTTTTTTTAGACTTATTTGTGTCCTGTAAACCTTCTATCTTTAGTCTGAGCTGTTGCAGAACGCCTGTTTGCAATTTATGGTTAGCTGAGAGATCTGTCCTATCTCATCTGTCATGTTAGCAGTGGGACAGACACATCCTAATTACAAAGTGTTTGATGTATATTTTTTTGGTTCTGATAGTTTTGTTTTACAATCCCCCTATCCACCTTATTAATTAACATCAAGTCCTTCGTGGCTCTTTGGCAATTTTTTTAACCATGTTATCTTTCGCAATGTTAATAAGTTACAGTATTTCTTGCATATATTCATAGGCTTTTAAAGTCATGACAGTTTCACTTCCATAGTCACATTTTTCATGCTGCCTAATTTGTTATAACCAGTTTGAATTGAGTGNACCATGTTATCTTTCGCAATGTTAATAAGTTACAGTATTTCTTGCATATATTCATAGGCTTTTAAAGTCATGACAGATTCACTTCCATAGTCACATTTTTCATGCTGCTTAATTTGTTATAACCAGTTTGAATTGAGTTACAATTTGGTTCCCTTACTGGCCAATTCTAAGGAACATTTTTAAAAATTTATTTTACCTATTCTCTATTCCTTTCCCAGCTGTGTGTATGTGGTTCTCAGAATTGTCACGCCAAGGACAGTGTGAGTGGAGGCAGGAGATGAGAGCATTGTGGGAATTTCACACACTATCATTCTTCTCACACATACCGTAGTATATACTGTGTGCTGCACTTGACATCGAGTATCGTCCCTCATACTTGGTGGGCGAACAGTTTCATCATTATACCACATCATATTACTAGCACGTCAGTTTGTTTACTAATGTGTGCTCGTTTTTGTGATTTATATATATATATATATCTATCTNCATTCTTCTCACACATACCGTAGTATATACTGTGTGCTGCACTTGACATCGAGTATCGTCCCTCATACTTGGTGGGGGAACAGTTTCATCATTATACCACATCATATTACTAGCACGTCAGTTTGTTTACTAATGTGTGCTCGTTTTTGTGATTTATATATATATATATATCTATCTATCTATCTCTCTCTCTATATATATATATATATAAACTAAATACTTAAGTATTTTTGTAAGGCATGTGTCAGATCACCTGTACCAAGGAATTTTTGCGTGAATAAAATTTCTTAGTAAAAAGTATAAAGTGGAACCAGTTTATGAAGCTGCCATAGTAAAATTTATTGTAATATGTTGAACATTATAACTTGATTGCTGTGTGTTCAGTGCATACAGAAATACTTCCACCTCTTTTTACCCACACGTTTATGGTTGGTAATGATTATGAATAGTGCTAAGGAAGTCATATAGTTCCTAATTTCATCATGCATGCATGTTTCCCACATTAAAAAATATAGGATCAGCCATTGCCATAATAAATAATGTGGACTCTAACTTTCAGAGTTGGTGTGAGTCTTGGAACTGTAGATGAGTCTACTTTCTTTCAATATTATGAATTGAGGAAATTAAAAATAATTCCTAGCAATATCAAACGTGCAAAAGTCAGCAGATTTAAAAACCTTGTACTTATAGTTATGTAAGTATAAAAAGTTTGGTGAGATGACAGCACTGTCAACAGTAAGTGATGGTAATGTGATCGCTCCTTGTTGTGCAGGTGGTGGGCCGTGCTTCACGGGCTCCGGGCCAATACAGCTGTGGCAGTTCCTGCTGGAGCTCCTGACAGACAAGTCCTGTCAGGGGTTCATCTCGTGGACCGGCGACGGCTGGGAGTTCAAACTAACCGACCCAGACGAGGTAGCACGCCGCTGGGGCATTCGCAAGAACAAGCCAAAGATGAACTACGAGAAGCTGAGTCGTGGCTTGCGCTATTATTATGACAAGAACATCATTCACAAGACTGCGGGGAAGCGCTACGTCTATCGCTTTGTGTGCGACCTGCAGAGCTTGCTGGGGTAAGTTGCTATACCTTTAAATAAACTTCCTATTAACAAGCAAGTGAGGTGATGTAGTGGTCTCATATTTGGGAAGACCCAGATTCAATTTTTATTTCAGTTGTTTAGAATTCAGTTTTCCAATTCCTTTCATGCTTTTGATGTTCAAAGCAACCAATTCTTTCTCTTAACTTTGGTTTTGACAAAACAAGTTATAAATAGGAATTTTATTGTTTCATACTATTATAAATTATGTATATTCTTTAGTATTTTTTATTATTCTGGGTGTATAACAAGTGTGCACAAGTGATATGAAATTGCTTTGGGTCAAGTATTCAGCATTTCTTTATTTTCATGACAATATTGTCTGTGTTAAGTAAGCTGTTTACTATGACTGATTGTTCAGGTACACCCCAGAGGAAATCCACAACATGGTGGACTTGAAGCCGGACAAGAAGGAAGACGACTGAGTCGGCTGCTTCCGAGACGGACTTGATCTGCCGCCATTTTTTACCACTTGCTTTGCCTCGTTTTAAGAGGTGTTGCATTGCCAGTGGATGCATCGTGATTGTGACAAGGGAACTCGTCTAGGACTTTTGACAGTAATCAGTTGAAGCTCTCTGCAAGAAAGTGTTGATGGAAAGTTTCTTATGGCGGACAGATTGTTTTTAGCTGTTGTTTTTAAGATGATTCGAAATGTTACAACTGTTGTGTTATTAAATGTTTTAAATCTATGGTCACAAATGATGCAGTGCATTCGACACACTTTTGGCACTGTGTAAAATATGTGTCCATTTAGCAAAAGATTGAACGAGTCATTTGCAAACTGAAGTGCCTTTGTAAATATTATTGTAGAATATTGATACACCATCATTTTATCACTGAAATTGAGGAAAATAACCTAAAACTCCACATGTGATTTTATACATACTGATAATTAGGTGCCCTTTTATTTTGTACTTTTAAAATGTGCTACGTTTCATATAAAAGTGTTCTATGTAACTATTGTAATATAATGTTTATGTTGTGACTGAATGGAAAACTGAAAATCTTTATTTTACAATCCATATTTTATACAAACATTTTTGTGAAATTTTACTTTAAATTTTGTATCTTTCTTAATATGTTTACTTCATATTACCAAGTTATTTACTTGGAACTGGATATTTTGTACAAATTTTCAAGTGTGGGTGTATGAATCAAGCATCCTTGCTGAGTGTATTTATTAGTCATTCATCCTGTTGTCTACATTTTAATTTTTCTGGTCCACTGTTAAAGAATAATTACAGAGGTTGAAGAATACTATATACGGTTCATATGGAAAGGTTATGTATACCTGAAATGAAACTTTAATATTATCAAGGGCTTGAGTTTAAAAAGAATTTTATCATCAGGTTTCAAGTTTGGATGGAAAGATGGCTTGACTATTTGATGTTTTGCTGGAATATAGTTGAACCAGCAAACATTAAGTTTATTGACAATCCTAATTTTATATACTTCTCCATCCATATCATGTCACTGCATTTAACAATTTTGATACCATTTGTACAGATGAATAAAGCAGTTCTCAGCTTTCAGTGATGTATTTTATATGCATATATACTGTATTTGTTAACTGCAGCATTGGGTTTTATATAGCCATGTTGAGTTGCGCACACTTTCATTTAAATTTTCTGAATTAATGTCTAAGGAATTGATGGTTTGTCAAACCCATGGATGTAACTAAGCACTCTTGTGGAAGAATATGAAATTACTTTCATATATGTCTGCTTATGAAGGGGATCACAATTTTTCTCACATCATATAGAACCTTACATCAGGTGTTAAGTTTTTAATTTATCTTTCGGCAGTAATATTTTGTAAAGTTAATTCTTTGTAAACTCAAAAAGTTTAGTCTGAAATGTAGTCTCTGTAAGAAAAATTCACTTTGTAATCTCCAGTTACAGCCGAGTTGGCCAGAAGTAGAACGTGTAAATGAAGAGGTATCAGAGTTTGTCGAGTAATGGTATGAGTTCTCATTTCTGTAATAATATTTGTTTCATTTTTGTACAAAGGCTGTTATTTATTTACAGTTATTTATCAACATATGAAAAATAAGAATATTTTGTATGAGTTGTGAAATGAAAGTGTTTTGTTATATACTTTCCACTTAATTGTCTAAGCAAAATTAAATGAACTTTTGAAAGTTAAACTTAAAGAGATACAACTTTTGTGCGTAGCCATGCTGGGTATTTTTTATAAACTATTACATCTCTCAGGATGGTTATGTGTATTGATATGAGGAAAGAAGTTTCAAATATTGAGTTGCTTAAATATAATTTAAGAAATGTTTATTATGTTTTTTTGAATATCAGTGAAAAGTTGTTTCTATTTAATTTTAATTTTTAACATTGCTTAAAATGTTTCCAATTTAAAGCTGTACTTGGCCAACCATCTTCAAATTTGTGTTTGAAAAAAAAAAAAAAGGATTACAGCCATTACAAAATATTTTATAACTATGAGCTACCTGTTGCTTTAATCTAAACCACGAGTTTGTGGTTGGCTACTAACCCATTTAATAATACATCCATTTTAGGTTACGGTTTACTTAGCAGTTGGAGACGCATCCACAAAATGTCTTAGGTTGTATACTAAGCCTGCTGTTTACTACTTCAAATTCTTTTAATATTTGATTGAAAACTTATTTTGGTCTCACTTATTTACGCTATTATTAAAGTTGTTTAATGATTGTTCACATGATGGGAATGAAGGTTGTTTGTTAATGTTTTATGTCTGCATGATAAGCAAACAAATTAATAATAAATATGTGCATTGAATTATTCCTTAAATTTACATCAGACATTAAATAATAGTTTTACTTGTTAGAAGATTATGTAAACATGCAAACAGTTTTTCGAAAGTACGGGTATGTTTATCTCCTAAAATGGCATCCAGAATTTTCCAATTATTCCATCCACCTTTTTGTATGGCACTTTTTCAACACACGTTACATTAAAAGCATTGATTTAATTAAAATCTGCAGCAGTTATATTTAGCCAGTTCAGTTTTTTAAAACTNATATTTAGCCAGTTCAGTTTTTAATTATCTCATACAGGACTGAATTGGAGTCTCATGACCAATATTTTCTCCAAGAAATTAATCAAATTTTTTTCAAAAATTAATTTTTATGTTGAAGCTTTATACTTTCCTGCTGTTATACAATTATTTTAATTCATATCTGCAGTGCGATGCTCACTGTGATTGTCATAAATCTGTAATAATGCAATTTTTAATGTCACTTATGAAAAATTTGATGTAACTTCTAATATTACCTAGCACTGCTTCTTGCCTTTGGTCTGTAATTTTTCATTTGGTACTTTTATTTTAGATAGAAATGTTTCTAACTTGCAACAGTATTATTAATGCACGATGAAGCCAATTTTAGAAGCTTCTTTCAATAACAGTGACAAAATTCTTAATTGAAACTATAAGAAGTAATTATACTTAATTGCAGAAGTAAACTGCCAACTAAATGGAATGCGGCTCCAAGAGCAAATGGCAAGGATATAAAATACTAAACAAAAACTTCCACTGGAAATTTTTTTTCTGAAAAGAATGATGTTCTTATAGTCTTAACTGTTAACTCATACATAAATTGTTTTATTTAAAAATTGAGGTAAATTCAGTTTTTAAGCTAGTAAAAAATAGCTATTTTGGTATTTTGAGTAAAACATGTAAATTATTTTCATAACTTATTTCAAAGTTTACAATGAAAATGTAGAATTCGGTTGCATATAATGATTAGAGACCTGAAAATTTAGCAAATGTAATAACGCAAAAAATTACGTAAATTTTTACATAAAAAACAAAAAAATTACGATTTTTGAAAATTTAAGCTGTAATTCACGAATTGTACAAAATTCTGTAGTATTTTCTAGAATTATTATTGTTTTAAGTTACATAGTTGCTTGTTACGACATATTTTATGGTTTTGCATATTGAAATACGAATGTATGCAGAGTTGGCCAGTAGATTTCTTCAATTTATTACCATAAACAAAAAAATCTTTCTTTTCATCACGTGTGTTTACGGCCATAGATAACATGATCGCAAGTGATGATGTGTCACTTTGGGTGAACATTCTAGTGGATGAAAAGGTTTATTTGCTCATTTGCAAACCCTGTCGTTGCAGTGTTCACATCTACCAAGCACCGCAATATCTATGGAATTCACGCCAACTAGCTCGTTTGCTTATATTCGTAGCATCGTCACGTGTTATCCAACAATTCTTTATTTTTTTACAAAGCAGCATGGGGATGAAAAATGTGTTTATATGCATTTACTAAAGTAGAATATATTTGCCAATTGAATTATCACATATTTTAATCTTATATTCTTGCAGCTAACTGTATTATTTATCATACATCTTCTCTGTACATATGTGCATAATGAGATGTTTTGCACAAACAAAAGTTTTGTCAGCGGACCTAATGAAAAAATATGTTGTTGAAAGTTTAGATTGTTCAAAAACATAAAGGTAGTTTTCTGTAATTTTTTTTTCTGTTCGTACAAGGCACTTTCATTATATTTTTTAACAGTGCTTTTATAATGTGCATAAATTGTTTACATTAGTCTCTTCATGAAACAGTATGCCCTTGTCAGTCCATTGTGACCGTTGTTCCAGGTGTCTGCTGATAAAGGAAACTAGGGGTTTTGTCTTAAAAACGTAACTGTATATTTCTCTGGCAGTTAAGGCACTTTTGCAGGGAAATAATTGATCACTGCTTTTAAATAATAATAACACTGCCAATTTCAGGTTTTACTAATAATGTGTCATTTCTCAAATTATGTATGTCTTTATTAAGAGTACATGAAATTGGAGCAATTCTCATGCAGAAACCTCAAATTTTGTCGTAAGAAAATAACAGCTATTTTTGACAAAAATTACACCAATTTTTTCTTCTTCTGAAAGTAACACATATTTTTGAAAAAAAAAAAAAACACTTTTTCAGGTCTCTAATTAAGATTAATATTTACTTTACTTACATCTTGGAACAGGTATTTTTTTTTTCCCCTGTGTCTAAAGCTATTTGAAGCAAAGGTAATTTTAAAAAATTAAGCTGTATGTTTTATATCTATGTTAATTGTGATAGCATGTTAAGTGGTAAATATTGATAATTGATGTGTTTTTGACACCAAAGGAAAGAGAGCAAATGTTTATTATTGGTTATGTGAAGATTGTGTAGTGAAAGTGTTTTGAATGAAAGACTGTTGATTGTTTAGTTCAAAAGTTGAAAATAAATAATTATTTAAATTTAAAAAGAAATCTAAAAAAATTTGTTGTGTAAAACCTGAATCATGAACAAATAATTGCTGAAGGGTATATCTGTACTTACAGGATAATTATTGTTTGGAAGTGACTGGAATGGTGTTTCTGATGAAGTCTTTGTCCCCAAAAGAAAATGTTGCAGTTAATGAGGAAATGCATTGTACCAAACTGACCTGACAAATTATAAATAAATTAAACAAAGAATTTATAAATTTTTTTTTGGAAGTACAACCTGAGTTTGTGCGCTGTCCGTTTCCATAAAATTGGATTAATTTAAACATCATTGATCAATGTTGGTACTGGCACACATTTAAATCACAATGTTCCTGTTGGTCTAACAGCCATTTTTGTAAAAGAATTTAGCAGCACTTATCAGTGCAAAGTTAAAATTTTTAATTATAAACTAGAAGGCACCTATTTTCACCAAATTCCCAGTGGGGTTCCATCAGTATTGATGTATCAGCATTAGTCAAATTTAAGGAATTGGGTTTCCTATCATGATCCCATTGATATTTCTACAGATACAGTGTCTCAACTGTACTTTTCTGTAAAATGTGTAAGAGGCACATGTATGTTTGATTCTGAAACTTATGGTTTTGTACAGAAAGTATACTGGAAAATTTTAATTTTTGAATAGTGCCTTGCAAGTGAAAACTTATAACCCTTGCAGTCTCTGGATTCACATTGTGAGTAAGTTTGTGACCGATGTTCATTTAAAAATGAAGGTTAAAAAATAAGGAAAGTGGAAGCCGCTTGTGAGATTTGGTTAGTTGGTAAAGATGAAGTGAAGGGAAAACCAGGAGACGAGAGCTCCTTGCTTGAAGGCCATTTGCCTATACTCCCTAGCACTTTTCAGTTGGTAGTCACAGTTCTATACTAGTACAATATTTTACTACATTTTGTTTAAATTAACAGCTATCTGCAGAATTGGTGTTAGTTTTGGTATTTCATTTTCCAGTTGTCAGTTCCATCTGTTAACATGGGGTAGTGTTTGTGTTGATGCTTCCTCAAGCAGTAGGAACACGGGCATTGGTCCTTGTTAACGACTTGAATTTACCTAGTGGCACTAGTTAGCATGCAGTTGCTCTGGATAGGGGAAGCCATGCCCTCCAGTAGCGGTGGTTGTAACCCAGATGAAAATTGTGGAAAATTTTCAAGAATTGGGTTACTGAGATTTCTTTAATCTTTAATCACAGAAACATAATTATGTAAATTGAAAGAAAAAATTGACTTGAGAGTTAACATTTTCTGTACCTAAGGCCATTGGTGCACAGTGAAAATGATATTCAAATGACAATATCACTAAAATGTACAGAAATGCATCTTGAAGCCCCGGCAGTGTGTTGGGAGCAGCTCAGTTCCAGGTATATCATAGATAATCTTGCAGACGTAAATATAATTAATAACCAACTGTTGGTAAAAAAAAAAAAAAAATAGGAATACGAATTAACAAAAGCATTTTCCAATTTTGTTAGCAAAAAAACAAACAAAAATATTTTAGAAATAAATTTACGGATGAAAATTTTGATTGTTGCACAAAAATTGTTTTATTTGCGAATTCAGTTTTTCAGAAGTTTGATCCACATAACCAAATAAATTCAAATAATAAAAGTTGTAGATATTTGAAAACAATAAAGGCTATCTACAAAAAATATATAAAAAGACCATTTTCAAGATTTGAGCCAAACATATCCAACAGGATTTATTCGAAATAAAATGCAAAACCAGGTTAGGGAATAAAAAAAAAATAATAATTTACCAAAAGAATACATTTGTATGAATGTTGCGGCAAATTCATTGATCAATTGGTAGTTATTTGTGATGAATAAAATACTGAAAATAAAAGTTGTCACAATGGAAAAGTCAGCATCATGAACATGCTGAATAAAATATTTTTGGCTTTTGTTGCCAATACAAAAGGAATTCCATTTTAATTTTTTTTTTAAATTAAATTTTTAATTCTTTTTTTTGAATTCTGAACAATGCATAAAACTAATGAGTTGGGAATTGAATAATTAAATTTACCCAATATGCACTTTCCTGGTTACAATTACTGTGATCCATTAAAAAAAAATCCAACAACAACATGGAAAAAGTAGACAAAGAAATAAAAAATGGATGAATCTTGCAAACAATGCAATATTGCTGACAGATTTGAAATTGAGACATGAAGCTGATAAAATTTAACAAGAAGAAGCCAAAAAATTATTTCAGATAAAATGTTTTTTGTAGTGAGTCAAATTGAGACTAGCTAAATTATAAGATGTTTTTGTAAGATTTGTTCTTGATTTCACATTATTCACTTCAATAACAATCAATGTGGTCAGTGGCAGGCGGCTGTGTAGTGCATCGGTGCAATTGCACTGAACAAAACATGTCCTCGCCTACTAATATGTTTCCATATGGTCTGTGTGGTTACACTGCTCCTCTGCCAGTGAGAAAGTTTTCCCGCCTACCAACCGCCGCCCTGTGTGGACATGCCATGTCATGGCAGGTAGAAACAGCAAAGGTCGCTCTCTTCCCCCCCCCCCCTTTCATGCATTCCCAAGTACCGCAGGAACCTTGCTTGAAGCTCTCTGAATTCCGTGCAACACATGTTCCCCGCAACTGCCGATACCCTCAGACACTAACCGAATATTTACGATGACAACCATTTCTTAGGTGACTTGACCAGTTTTCGGTCAACTTCCATTCTGTTTACGCGTTGGGATTTCGTGTGTATTATGTGAAAGTTTTTTTATATTGAATTCAGTGAGTGCACTGTTGGTACATCCTTCGCGCAAAAAACATTCACAGAGAAATTTGAAATCAAGACGTTAGGCCAACCAGTTCCTGATCTTAATTTTACGACAAGCTACAAAAATAAAAAAGGTGAATACAAAGAATATTTTAATCAGATTTACGATGAAACATCGTGGATTTGCGGGTGTCCGGTAAGAAATGCACTGTTTGGTTTTCCTTGGGTATTGTTCCATGGAGAACCCTTGAGGAGTACAAAAGGTGCTAAAGACTTAGGGCACTTCAAAGAAAATATTAAAAGACACTCTGAAAAAAATAACATATCGCAAATGTACTTAATCTAGCAGATATTGGCAAGGTTAACATAGCAACTGACCTTGATACTGCTTATTGTTTGTCAATACAAAAACATAATGAGCAAGTAGAAAAAAATGGTTATATTTTATCTAAGATTATTGACTCAGTACGATTTTGCGGTTCTTTTGAACTGGCCCTTTAGAGGTCATGATGAATCTGAGACATAAAATAACTCAGGAATATTTAGGGGTCTGATTGATTTAATCGTAGCGTAGACTCTGCTATCAAGAATCATGTGGAAAGTAGCAACATATTTAAAGGTACTTCAAAAACTATTCAAAATTAATTGCTGGATTGTATGTTGGAGGTCTGTCGGTAAGCAATTGAACATGAAATTGATTCAGCTAAACATCTCGCTCTCATTGCCAATGATACAACCAACATTTCAGATCGAACTCAAACTGTTTCAGTTTTACAATATGAATATTGTGCAAAAGTTTATGAAAGATTTTGGTGTTTTTTGAATCCAGAAGGGCAAGATGCAAAAGCTATTTCAGAATGCATCCGTAAAGAAATATGTCAGTTAATCGGTGAAAGTAAGGAGAAACTTATAGCACAAAGTTTTGATGGGGCTGCAGTCATGTGCGGAAATAAATGGCGTACAAGCTAAAATAAGAGATGTTTTTAGTAATGTCCGCTTCACACATCGCTGCGCACATTAGTTGAATCTGATAATTAGTCGGTGTGCCACACAAAATAAACCTGCCAAAGTATTTTTCTCTAATATCGAGGGCATTCCAGTTTTTTTTTTTTTTTTTCAAATTCACCCAAACGACTGGCTGTATTAGAAGAGAAAGTGGAACGTAGGATTCCAAGGGCATCTCAAACAAGGTGGAATTTTAAATCTAGAATCATAAATATGGTCTATGAAAATAGGGATGCATTAATTGAGTGTTATGAAACACTAGAGAGTGACCAGAGCAAAGAAACTGTATGTAAGGCCCGTGGGTTCAGTCATTTTCTTAAGGATAATGAACTAAATTTCTGGCTCTCATTTTTTTCACAGAATCATGCCTCATGTTAACATTCTATTCCAAGAAGTACAGTCTCATCAAGTGGATTCTTTAAGTATTAAAAACGAGGTGGAATGTTTTGTACAAGCTGTACAAAGTGTGCGAGATAGCATTGAAACTATTTACAGTGACCTTAAAGTTGACGAAATGACTGAAAGTAGGGCTGCAAAAGAAGTTTGTGACGTAATAATCACTCGCACAAAAGACAGGTTCGAAAACTGATAGCATTATGATGCGGTTAAATTGATAGATGGAGGAAACTTTGGTGCTTATTCATATAGATTTTCTGATAAACTATTAGATATTTCTGTGAGAAATTATCCTGTTTTAAACAAAAAAATACTGAAAACGGAACTACTGTTCTGTATGAAAGGCAGGATTTTCGGCATCTTACGGTTGTTAAATTTCATTATGAACAACAAAGAGGACACATTTCAGGAAGTAACTAAACTACTTTGTATATTACTTACCACAGTAATGACAACTGCTGAAGCAGAATGTTGTTTTTCAGCTTTAAAAGGATAAAGACATTTTTGAGGTACACTGTGTGTCAAGATCACCTAAATGCGTTGGCATTGCTATCAATAGAAAAAACATGTGATAAAAAATATTTCTGACTTCAACAACAGAGACACTGAAAAGTTTGTAATTATGAAAAGTTGCCGTATGGATTTTATTTGTCAAGAAGTAAAACTTATTTTATAACTAAATGAAATTACTTTTTACAGTGTAGCTCTGAAGTTACGCTTCTGGTATTCGTAACGTTAAATAATTTGGGGACAGTAAAAATAAATTCGTGATTAAATAACTAAGCTGAAACCTACCTCTCCTCAATTACTTTACCAATTTTTTTTTTTTTAATTGTGTTGTTTGGGGTCTATAAAATGTGATACTGTGAACATTTTATCTAAATTCCAAGAAAGAAAAAAAAAACAAATATTTTTAGTTCAAGTATATAAGTTATACAACTGCAATAGAAATATTAACATGAAGTATTAGAACAAAACATCATCCAACTCTGCAATGCACTATACAAGCATAATTTCTTCTGAAATAAGACTATGAATATGAGGCAACCTGTAAGTAAATCTAGCTTTTGAGTGTTTGTGTGCATGCTGTAGAGCGGGGGGTGGACACACTATAGGACATGGCTGAACACATTTTTCAATCACTATATGCTAAATTAAACCTTACAGACCAAAAAATTTACAATGAATTATAACATTTTTGATTAAATCTTCGCTTACATAAAAAGTCTTAATTTTAAACATATGTAGTTTATTATAATTTTATTCAAGAAATTTTTTTTACTGTTATTATTTATCCCTTGAACTCTTTTTCATTCTCTTTGTTGTGCATATCACGACTTTCAGTGAGGTAATCATGATACACAAAAATGGCATGGCTTTGCTTCAGGAAGTGTGTTTAGAAGTGAATTTGTGAGTAAATAAATAATTTGCTCCAATATTCGTGTTTAATAATGTGGGGCAGTCTTAATATTAATCTAACGTTGGAATTATTTTGTTTAATTCTATTGCAGCCAATGCTACTACTGTACCCGTTTCGTCCCACGAAAATTAGAAACTATTGTTGCTCTTCTGTGATAATATGTATTAGTGATTATTTATTTATATGTTTTTACGCAAGCCAATGCCACGTCATTTTGTGAAGCGTAAATACATAGAAAATGTTAAGACCAACCACACGATGGAAACATCCCAACAAAGTCCAGAATTTGTTGAAATGTATTATGTTGGTTAAAATATAAAAAGTACCGGTAATGTAAAAATACATTATTCTGAAAACATTGCAACTAAAATAAAGATATTTTTATCTTCTACAGCTAGAAAAATGCAGCAGGATGCTGCACTTTGCTGGCAAACAACAAAATTCCCCAACTATTTTTCAACAAAATTTGTTTGATATATGTACTTGAAATGCAAGTAAATAGCTAAGCGTTTTGTGTAAACAAGTTATGAATAGTTATAAGTATCACAAGTGAGTTGAACTGTGCATAAAGTGAATTTTAAAGGAGCAGCGAATTCGATTTTGTGTTTGTCAAGTTTGCGTTTTACTATAGTGATTGCGACAAACAAACTCTGCCCATTGGTTAACATTGAGTGTCCACTCTGTACTCGTACTTTTTTTACTCTATGCTGTAGAGCTTATTTGGGCTGGAGATGGTTAGTGTGTACTGTGACGTCATGTCAAGGCAGGATGTCTCCTAACTGCTGCTGGAATGATGGCAGGTGGGAGTGCTGAATATGTGTGTCGACGTTTAGATGAGTTATTTTGGACAGTATTTTACGTCAATATGAATAAGTTTATGATTTAAAATATTTTTAGGTAAAATTAATAATAGTGTACAGCTATAAATAAATACCATAAAAATAAAAATAAAACTTTTAAAAATTAAACATTCTTCTAAAACACATTAAATATATCCCCGTTATTTTTTAAAACTATCAAATTTAATTTCAACTTTCACGTTGAATGTTTATGTTCCCAATATAATCACAAAAAATATTTGATGTAATGGTGTGGAAAAATGATTTAATGGCAATAACTTAAGGAATTTATTTACAGGTTATACTTTTGTGCAAAAAAAAATGCAGAGTTCTTGCCAATTCAACAAAAGATGATTTTGCCGCAAAATATACCTAATTATCAATATTTTAAAAGTTGGAAACTGAAATTTTTCCAGGGGAGAAACCCTTGGGATACCTTTTCCAAGTTTCGGCAAAAATGCATTAATGTAGCACTGAGCCAGCTGGTGGTACCGGCCGCCACTGAATATTGTTATGGCAAAATCATGCTTAATGTACCAATAGAGCTATCAAAATAACACTTTTAAAATCAGCATCATTCTACAAGTGCATGGCAATTATTACAGTAAAAATTATTTGTGATTTCCGCAAGGAACATGTAGAAGAAGCCTTAAGCCATTCAAAAATAGTCTCTGTGCATATTGGGAGTTCATGTTGCCGTCAAACACATCGTGTTGCCTTTAAGTTACATACATTCAAGGTTCAACTAGTTGAAAAATTCAAATCATGCTGGAAAATGGGGTTATAAAGCTGCACCAGGAAGGGGAACGCACTTGGGCGCAGAATTTCCTGGATGTATCACCGCACCGTCAGGGTTCCTTCAATCACCACCAGTGGGGTGAAGAAATCGTAGCATATGGCACCCTACACCACAACACCTCTCATTGGGGCAGTGTGCTGTTTTACAGTGAAGCGAGAATCGCGGTGCTGGCCAGGACGTCTCCAGATTCGAACTCAGCAGTCATCTGTACCCACTCAGAACCGTGATTCGTCGCTGGACACCACTTGCCACCAATCCGCAAGTTGCCATGCTGCCCATTCCCGGCAGAAGGTCACACATGCTCAGCGATGCTAAGGTCATAACGGTAGACGTCAAAAGAGACGCCACAGCAACAGAACACTCTCTGCTAACTGCCTAGATATGGTACTGGTGGACACAAGCATAACCTCATGAGCTGCTCTGACATGTTCCTGGATGGTATGCAGTGACACCCAAGGAGTGATTACAGTCTGTCGCATGATGAAACGATACTCCCTGCTTGTGGTCCGACGGGGTTGACCCGAGCCTTCTCGACAGGTGTGTGTACCTTCCTGATCCTACTGCGTCCAGCACAGAATTTTCAGTGTAAGTAGAACGATCCAAGTGGTGAGCAATGTGGCAAAACGTCCAACCTGCCTCCCTCAAAACCATCCAACTGGGCAGAGGCTTGTCAAATGCACCATTGGGGCATGCTGCGATCTGTTCACTGGTCTTGGCTTTGTGGCTCACACTGCTACTAACATCTAAGACGATGCTGTGTTGCAACCGTCCTTGTACTCGCGCAATTTGTTCATGTTGATCAATTTTTTTTATACAAATGAGTGTAGTTTCATACATGCCGTAGAGTAGAAAAGGTAAGTGTTATTCTGAGTGGTATGCTTACATTTAGATACACTTGAAAAAATAACCTTTTTGGTGTAGAAATTTGCATAATTTTGTTATGCTGCCATTTCTTTCATCTTCAGATGCTCTCTATACTATGGATATCTCAAGGTCATTCTCGTAATAAGAAGCTATAACATGCACAATGCATTTCCAGCTCTTCTCTAAGTGTATCAGTAATTTTATTATGAACACCAACAAGAAAATTATCTGGGGGATACGGTGGTGTAGTGGTCAGGCTATTTGCCTCCCACAGAGGCGAACCAGGTTTGATTCCCGGTGGGGTTGTGCCAGACGATGCCGTTGATAGAGTCTTCTTGGGGATCTCCCATTTCCCCTGCCCTTGCATTCCGACGCTGCTCCATACTAACCTTGCTTCATCCCCATCGGCTCTCAAGACCACGAGGTTCAGAGCCACCCAAATCTCTCCACTCCACTCTACACGAAAATTATCTGGTGTTGTATCCGTCCTTAGTCTCGTCAGACCTAAGAGTGCACATTTTCCCCCTCCCCTCAATAAATGTGTATACAGTAGACTCGCGATTATCAGAGCCCCGGACAACCGAGCCTCCGGGTTAACCGAGCTAGTCATCGGAAGATAAAAAATTTTAATAATGCTCTTAAAAGCAGGACAATTAAGGCGAGAAGCGATGTTTCTTCATTTGACGTGCAGGGTTGAGGAGTCGGCTATGCTAGGTCGAGCATTAGATGTGTCCTCTACTGGCTGTTGTAAGGTCGAGCTGTCATTTTGCGGGAATATGAAGGCGACTAATTCTCTAGGAAAAGCTGGCCCACCCATCTCATCTCATTGTCGGGTTCACTCGGNCGTCTCATCTCATCGTCGGGTTCACTCGGAACTCCTCGTATTGTCACAGTCACCTGGCGCTCTCAGTTGTCTCTGCGCTCGCACTAAACGTGGTTGTGTTAGTGATTTTTATGTGCTTTTATTGATTTGCATGTTTCATTATGAGTGGAAAAGGGAAGAGAGTTGTAGTTTCTCTTGAAACAAAATGTAATACATTAAAACGGTTAGACAGTGGCGAATCAATTAAAAAGGCAGCTGCCGAGTTGCAAGTTGGGGAAATGACATTTGGGGATTGGAGACGTAACCGGAAAGAAATCGAAAACTTTGTCAACAAAAGTGTGAGTGGTGGCAGTGGTTTGAGTCGAAAAACTTTGAAGAAGGGCGACTACGAGCAGACGTCTGAAGCTCTTTTTTTGTGGTTTTCACAGCTTCGAGGGATGGGTAGTCCTGTGAGTGGGCCAATGCTTCAAGCTAAGGCGCTTGAGTTCCACAAGAACTTTAAAGACGGCGATCAAAAATTCACTGCAAGCGATGGTTGGCTGGACAGGTGGAAAAATAAATATGGCATTACAATACCTATTGGACGAGTGGAAATTTTTTAGTAATGCTGAAGTGTGGTTTAAAATACTCGTCAGCTCAAATTCGCCATAAGGGCATAATGCCTCAGCGAATACAACCACTGAGAGTTACTTATTTTAGAATAAATAAAGTTTTTGTTTTATGCAATATTCTAAACGTGTGTGATCTGCTTTGCGTAGCTCCTTTTGTGGTTAACAATATTAATAAGTAGGCCTATGTTTAGATGCTTATAATTTACGAGCCTGTATCAATTTCTAATGTGTGTCACTTAAATAACATAAAATTTGAAATGAATGTTTATTTATCGAACAACAGCTAAGCAAGTTCAGAGTAGGCATTCTATTACTGTATTTGGTAAACGGTACTTTTTTTAATACTAGGCCTATACCTTACTATGGTAGAGTATTGCCACCACTTCATGTTATTTTATAGAAACAGATGCATATTTGTTATTTTTTGTGCAATAGTTGACAATTTTTTGTTGGCTAACTTCACAGTTGTGTTTGTGAGGGCTTATAAATTTATTTTAAATTTACTTTTCAAACCAAATACCTAAAAATGCATAGTTTCAATGGCTCAAATATCAACTGCAAAACCAGAAATGGATGTTTTGTTTTTATATGGACGTTGAAGTAAATATCGACGTGATACGTAACATGTACACAACATTACATCTATGTAGGTATTTTTTCCGTGATATATTTTTTGTGTAAAAAATTTATTTTCATTCAAGAAGGTGATACGAAAACCTTAGCAACAGCTTTTATTTGTCTATTTATCTGTTGCAGCATCTATCACCACTTGACACATTTCTGTAATGTGAATCTACAAGATGTTTAAAATCATGCCTGAACGTAAGACAAAATACAACTTACATGTCGCGAGTGTCCCGACAAATTATTGTTTCACAGTGTGAATAGCTTGGATTACTTGCATAAATGCGCAAAACGATGCTACAATGAAATTTGTTACGTTTACTAACCCAGTGTTACACTATTACTCAATACAATTCAGGTACAATGTTATGATAACATAGTATGTATTGACTGTATGGCAGTGTTCAGTGAGCACACTTTGTTTTCCCCAGTTCTACCCTTTCCACATCGCAGTCACGTGACACTGTGATGTCAAGAGGCGGGCAACCTCTATAGTCGTCTATTGTAAGCGTTCAAACCAAATTTTACTACACGCTTAGAGTCCTTAGAACACTACTGAAAAGTTTTAACATAAAATACAAAACAGTTGTATACAATGTACGTATAGTAGAGTAAATAACCTATGTAAACAAATTAACCCTTGTGATGAGAATTTATGACAGCTGGCACAAACGTCACATTATTGCAATGCGACACTGTCTCAACAAATTCCAAATTGCTAAGCTCCACCAAACTTTCACCCATCAGGTGATTGAGATCTTGTTTTCATAACACAGTGAAACAATGAAGTTGTCCTTTCTCTATGGAAATGATATTCAATCATAGGTTTTGTTTGCTGTAGTGTTCTGTTTGTTGCAATGTTATAATCAAATAGTGTACGCCAGGCGCACTTTTATTATTTCTAACAAAAAGAAAATTATGGAAGACGGTACAGTAGACTCACATTTAGGTTTGCTCCTTTTCTGTTCTTTCTTTATGAATCAAGACTTCACAAGTTTCTACTTCAATATAGAATGGTTAAGCTGCCAATTTTGTGCTAAAACATGTACTAACTGAAAAGTGGATGAAACTCAGTTTTTAAAATTTTACTCTCTCTTAGAAATATGTTTTTTTTTTTATTTAACAAAGAAATCTACAGGCAGAAATAGTCATTGCTCACAGCTGACTATCAAGATAAAAGAATATTTGGATTGAATTTAAAAATAGGGGGAGAGAGAAAAATTGGTTTTTAATTTCTATCTAAACCTTACGCAATACTGAAAATTAAACAAGAACTTCATTAACCCATTTGGAAAGGTGAGTATGGTAATTCTAACACCAAGCTCTGTAGAAAATAAATGTTAGTCTTGTAAACTAGTTGAAAATAATGATGCATTCACAAATTACTCAGCCTACGTATAAAAATGCAGGAAATGTAAATTTTTAAAGAATCTATGTTAAAGAATTGCTACACCGAAAGTATTAAAATCTTGACCAAAGCCAATTATGCCTTGTAAACATGGGAACAATCACTCAAGGATTCTTTCAGAGAAATAATGGGCGACCAGTGTAAATACTTCATATTCATACTATATTGTGCAAGGAAAAAAATCAGCTGATTATTTTGTGTGTCACATTTATTTCAGAAGCATATAAGTAGAATGATAAAGAATGTAAGATTTACTGCATTTCACTATTTCATAGAAAACAATGCACAGTACAAAACACCTGATCTGCATCATCATATCTGGCCACATCTGGAGACAATGAAATCAATGAAATTTAGAGTGAATTAAACTTGCTGTACCAAAACATAAATTCCTAGTGCTGAAATTCCACAATAATAATTTTACCACATTTTTAGAAGTATTTCACTTACATGTTCATACAATTAGTTAAAACTTATTTTTCAGAAAAACGTAGAAACAATGAAAAGCATTAAATCCAGACACAGAACAAAGCAGAAACTACCAGCTCATGGAAGAGTGGGTCCCCGTGCATGGCTTGACGTCCAGTTCCATGACACAGTGGATCCTCAAAAACACTTACATTTTTCCCATTACTTGCAGCGGCATTTTGTGGGAGATGAGTCGGACATCATCATAATGCAGGACATAAAGGATGTTGCCTTATTTCAAGTACTGACAACTTTACCAGCTGACTTTATAGACATGTTTCACACATCACAAGTAGATCAACTTCTGCGGACACTCGTCATCTACTTCCAATGCTACTTACAAGCAAGTATAAAAATTTTTTTTTCATTATAAATGTTTATTTGCAGGGTAAGCTGTCGAATAAGTACTCTTAGACTTGTATAAGCATTCTGAGGTAAGCAAATTATTTAAAAAAATAATTTTAAGTACGTTAAAATACATTCAGTCTGAAACTAAATCACTGCAGGCTGTCATATGTTCATTGATTCCTAGATCCCAGTCAGCTGGGCAAGAGAGAATGCCATACAGTGAGACTGGAAGACACTGTAGTATCACAGTTCTTAAATGGCATACAGTATACAGAATGTTTCAAATAGATTTCTCCGATTTGAAAAGGCTGTTTCTTTTAAACTAAGGGACAGAAAATCATGCGGTAAAACGTGAAATACANATGCCATACAGTGAGACTGGAAGACACTGTAGTATCACAGTTCTTAAATGGCATACAGTATACAGAATGTTTCAAAAAGATTTCTCCGATTTGAAAAGGCTGTTTCTTTTAAACTAAGGGACAGAAAATCATGCGGTAAAACGCCTGAAAAACAAGTTTTGCTTACAATTATCACAAATGCTCAATATGTCCCTCTGCAGATGCACTGCATACATCTACATGATAGTTAAACTCGTCCCACACATTAGTGAGCAAGTCTGGTGTTACTGCAGCCACTGCTGTTATGCGATTTTGAAGATCGTCTTCCATTGTTGTATAATGGGGCAGCACACAAACTGAATCCTTCCCAAATCTCCACAAGAAAAGTTACAGACAGTGAGATTGGGCAACCTTGGTGGCCAATGGTGTAATGCAAAATCAGCAGTTCCACTAGTGTGGAAGCTCATTACTCAGGAATTTTCAAACTTACACATGCCATTGCAGTGGTGCTCCATCCTTTTGGAAAATGAAATCAACAAAATCTGCCTGTAACTGCAGAAAAAGCTAGTTCTGTAACATTTGCAGGTATGAGTGAGTGAAGAGATTTGGGCGGTTACTAAATAGCGAGGTCTTGAAAGTCGATGAGGGTGAAGTGAGGTGAGTATGGAGCAGTGCCAGAATGCAAGGGCGGAGGAAACGGGAGATCCCCGAGAAAACCCACCGACCAGCGGCATTGTCCAGCACAACTCACACATGCAAATATCCGGAGGTGACCCTGCCGGGAATCAAACCTGGTTCACCGTGTTGGAAGGTAGTAGTCTAACCACTACACCACCGTGGCCCCTGCAGGTATGAGATTCCCATGATGGTGTTGTCAGGAAAAAAGAACGAACCATAATTTTTTTTTCTGGAAATGGTGCAGGACACATTCACTGTGGAGTCTCGGTACGTTGTGGCAGTTCACCGTACCACCGAGATGAAATGTGACTTCGTCACTAAAAACTAAGTGTCAAAGAAACGTGCCATCTTCCATTTCCTTTCTGAGGATGAATGCACAAAACACCTTGGCATTGGGCATGTCTGAGTTCAACCCTGTATGATTTGAATAACAAATGCTGTCGCAAAACACGACAGACAGTCATATGGGAAATGGCTAGCTATCGGCTGGCTTATAAAACTCCTCCGGATAAACTCAACGTCTTTGTTGGAAACATAGGGAGGACCTGTTGATTGCTCCTTACGCAAACAACCTGTTTGTTGAAACTGCTCATGCCAAAGTTGAATGGTCTGAGCAATAGGGGTGCAGTGCTGTACTTTCACCGAAAATTATGCTGCACAGTTGTCACAAACTTGCAGTTGTTTAACTGGAGAATGCAAAAAGCCTTCTGTTGTGGGGTTGTCATCCTGACACGTACTGACGGGAGCTCGCCTGCTGGATACTCACCGTCTACGCACCAGGGAGACACCTAGCAGCAATCAAGTGAAAAAATGCAATCCTCTCTTAGCAGTGAACGGACATGTGTGTAAAACCCCGGCATGGCTCAACCGAGCACTTGCTAGTAAAACATTGCCAAACATGTATTTCACTGTTTACCACATGGTTCTCTGGTCCTTGGTTTAAAAGATACCGCCTTTTGAAATCGAATGAATCTTTTTGAAACATCCTAAACTTAAGAGCATTGTTAGATGACTTAACTAAAATTACACTTTTCAAATAACACAAAGTATACATACATGCTCAGAAAAATCAGATCATCAAAGTAGTTGAGATAGGTACATTTTGGTTAATACAAAACAAATGCTTAATGCTTGTTGGGCAGCATTAAAGACATTATCACACATTGAATGGTTCATGCATTCTGTCTCCAGGACACATTGTGCAATGTCACACAAACTGCTAGTTATTCTCATGAAATCACTGCCTTCATACATAAAGGAGTCAGTACCTATTGGTTCAGCAGTGATTAGCAATGGTGCATCAGTCTGAAGGACTCTGAATAGGCAAATTATAGACTTAAAAAGAAATCATATTATTAGCATAAGAGACTGCAGCGCCAGGTCAGATTTTTTAGTACTGCAGAGTACTGTACAAAGAAGGGCACACCAGACCAGTTCTGGATGATTACACAAAGACAACACGGTCATCTCACATGTGTATCGTGTCTATCATTGGTGTTAGTGCAGAAGTCACAAATTATGCATTATTGACCTTCTCCTGAGGCTACTTTTGACAAGCAAGCATGGGAATGCTAGGATAAAATGGGGTATTGAAAAAAGTAATTGGTATGATGATGCATGTTTTCAGGTAACTGATTCTTGTATATCATCATTATCAGGAACTTGATCCAGCCACTTACTGGCATCTCCACCTTCTTCTGTCTTCCCACCACCTCTCTATTGTCACTCTGCTCCAGTCTTCATCTCTCCTAATGCACTCCTCCACTCCCTTCAGCCCTCAATCCGTAGGTCTTCCCTGTAGCCTCCTTGTATTTACTATGAGNTCCCACCACCTCTCTATTGTCACTCTGCTCCAGTCTTCATCTCTCCTAATGCACTCCTCCACTCCCTTCAGCCCTCCATCCGTAGGTCTCCCCTGTAGCCTCCTTGTATTTACTATGGAAAATACTTGGCAGCATCCGTACCTGCATATGAACTGCTAAGAGGCATCCTGAAGAGTGTAACTGCATCAGACATACACTTGGACACTCCTGGTAAGATACTAACCAGGCTTTAATACAGTGTTAGTATCGATGTAGGTCTCTCTTTCACCCCTGATAGAGTTTCCACCAAATGGTGGTAAGTATCTGCATGAATTTGTTTCTATATTCATTCTTCAACATGGAACCAACCGCAAAGTTTTGCTACAGTTTGCTTAACGCAGAATTGTCCAAAACCAGTCACGTCACATTTATGGGTTCAGGCACCAAAACCAGTAGACCAAGACCATCCCACCAAAAACAGCATCATGCAATGATTTCACCGACTTTAAGCTTCACAGTCCTCCAATTAACGCTCACCAGGTTCACTTGTACATGTACACTGAATAGTTGCAACACATAGTACGATTGGTCATTCCACAGGATGCTCTTCCTCTGGCGTAGAGCCCCATGGCAATGGGCNTTCATTCTTCAACATGGAACCAACCGCAAAGTTTTGCTACAGTTTGCTTAACGCAGAATTGTCCAAAACCAGTCATGTCACATTTATGGGTTCAGGCACCAAAACCATCCCACCAAAAACAGCATCATGCAATGATTTCCCCGACTTTAAGCTTCACAGTCCTCCAATTAACGCTCACCAGGTTCACTTGTACATGTACACTGGATAGTTGCAACACATAGTACGATTGGTCATTCCACAGGATGCTCTTCCTCTGGCGTAGAGTCCCATGGCAATGGGCTTTGCACCACTGTAAATTATGGACTGCGTTCTGTGCAGTGGTCTGAGTTAGGCTTATGAGCTGCAGCTGTTCTTGGAATCAGAGTGCAGTCACATCCTGGCGGATGATACATTCACTTGTAGTACTTCCCAGTGCTCAAAAATATTTGGCCACTGTTTGCAATAAAGCCTTACAGTTTGAATTTACCACACAGACGAGGCTTTGGTAGTCCTCCCTGTCAGTGTTTTCAGCTTACAGGGTCTTGATAGCGTGTCGTAATTCCTTTATATTTTCATTTCACCACATCGCCCACTGTTGCTAGGAGTCTGGAACTTGCCCAAAATCTTGGACACGATAAACAAAACTATAGGTACCAATTGTCATGTTCCATTCAACATCACTACGCTTGCATCATGCATTCGTACTAGCAGGTGTAGCTGTTACACAAACCTACGACTCAAAGTACTTTTATAGGTTTGTAATATGTAAAGATAAACCCACTTGCTTTCTAGGGAATGTTCAGTGATTAATGGCACCGATGGAAGGCATTATAATTTAAATTGTTATCCAATATGGAAAGCAAGTTTTTATCATAATCTGGATAAAACAAATGAAAAACACAAACAACTGATGTGGACTAGTTTAAAGAGAAACTGCAGGCCTATATTTTAAAAATATGTTCAGAAGGTATAGTTACCACACTCATTAGTGTCTTTTGTAACAACATTCCAAGGTAGATAGGACTTCTGTTCTTGCAGGGCTTGCTTGAAGCCATATTTTCATAAAAACATTAGCCAACATGTGTTTTTCAAAGGGTTATCAATGTTCTACTTCTGCACTGGCCCACTAGATCACTAGATTGTCACTTGTGGTGGGTTCTGCAGTGTAACCATAAGCCAATAACTAACTGCTGCTGATCTTCGAACACAAGTGGTGAATGTTTTTCAAAAACCCATTAACTCATTATTGAATTTTATGCTTAGGCAAGTAAACTGCATTATGTAGACTAGGGTATCAAAATTAATTTAATTGTTAATTAAGAACACTGTGAATTTACAATAACACCATTTAAATTATTTATTCCAGGCTAGCAAACATATTTTGTGAAAATCAGAAGCAAATCTCTACTTCCCCGTGGCGGTCTGATTTAAAAGAACAGTAGTAGATACAAGAGAGAGTTGCAGAATACAAATTCATAAAGAATTACACTCCTTTACATATCGTGTTTCAGTCTGTGCCAATATTCATTAAAACTGTACCTTATTGCAATATCTATTTCTGTGTTATGCAATATTATACTGCACCACTGAGTATGCTTGTATACTTAATAATAGGTGCATAAAGGGGTCAAAAAGTGACCCCATACCAGCCCTGTAAGATAGGCATTTTCCCACTCTTTCTTAGTTTGTTCTTTTGTCAATTAGTAGTACTGTTTGATTATTTTAGTATTCTAGGTGTGTCGGAGTCACATGTAAATTATAAAATAGGCTGCTCTAAATGTTCACAGTTGCCGAGATTTCCAACTTAATCATTTAGAAACAACTGTATTCTATCATATACTGCTAACTGCAAAAACTTTGAGCATTCTGCTGGAACACATGCAGTGCACATTTATCATAAATAACCTGTATCTAGTGCAAGATTTTGCACTGGCCCATCTCGAAATTCACATGAAACTCATTTTTAGTCGCTCCTTCTCCAACACAGGTGTTTACTTTACATACAATGGCTAGAAATACTTTCTGAATCATCACTCTCTCTTGTTTCTTGTAGTGCAATGATGACTTTAAACACTATGACTTTTATAGAAAGAACATCCACCAAATTAAAGTATAAATATCACAGGTTCACAATGAGATGCTCAAGAGGCTGACTCTACTGAAAAAAAAGCTTCGGTCACTAGAAACCGATGAATACGAGAAGAAGCGAAGAAAATTCCTATCAGAACTACGAGCACTGGTTGGTCGGGATTATGCAGGCTTGTTGGTAGGCCTGGGAGAAACTGGCAAACATCATCACATGGCAAACAAGCTGTGTAGATCTGACACAGAGAAAGATGCACGTATGTTTGAGCTTCTCTACCGCATGTGTATCAGAGTCGTGTGGATTGCATTGGGTCGCCAACATCTCAGTGTGATTGAGCTTGAAATTAATCGTCTGTTCCGGACACATGCCTTTAGCGACGCTGGGAGAAGCAAAAAGAGCTCCTTGCAGTTTTTTAAAAGGTATTTAAGGTGCATTGAAATATATGTAAAAATTAATTTTAAGGAATAAAATATTTATTTTTGCAATTTGCATAAAAGTTACTAAATAATGTAATGTTAAGTTGAGTTTCCACTCTTGTATCTATGTAGTGATGTTACTCTGACACTAAAAGTTCTCATCCTCACATTTTGGATGTAGACATGGAAGGAAAATAGGAAGTGCCATGATTTGTACAGGACTACATATGCAGTTGAAGTTAACACACACAGTTTGTTTTGGCTGGGCAGGTGAAGAATACCTTACCAAAGTTTCACATTCAAACAACTGCTACATCTTGCTGAATACATGAGCCAAAAATCTGAGTTTGATTGTTGTTGGCTACTTAGGTTCTAGATTACTATAGTTTCCAACACATTTTTTGTTTCTTCAATTTACCAATTTTCTCTTTCTCCTTCCTTAGATTCCAGGCTCCGGAATGTTGTGAATTCTTGTTTCATTATGTGTGTTGAGTTTTTGTTATTGTCTTGTGTTCTCAGAGATTGGCTTCTGTCTGTTTCAACTTTCAGTATTGCAATTTGTTGATTCTCTGTTTTTTTGTCATGTACACTGATAAGGAAATAATTTTTTCCCATTTGGTGTACGTTGTAATTGTGAATCTTGCACTAATATTGTATATTTCGAGTTTTCAATTTTATTGTCACGACCGTATCCTCCGAGACTCAGTATCCTCCGAGACTCATTTTTGTTTGTTTCTCCTCCATTTTTTTGTTCACTGTGGCTGTTATCTGATTTGTGTTTTCTTTTTACCACCCTCCCTGAGTTGTGTTTTCTTTCTACCAACCCTCCCCCCTTCTATCACTCTCTTTACCCCTCCCCCACCCCCTGTCATTTTTGCTCACATAAATTTTACAGTATTTCATTTCTCGTGTTTTTTTTAGTTGCATTTAATTACTTTTAATCAGTTCCCTTATACTTTGACCAGGAAATTATATTTTCTCAATTTTAATTCAATGTGGTATTTGTCCATCAATTTTTTTTGTCCAGTTTGTTGCTTTTTGCTCATCAGTTAATGTTTTATTGACTCCTAGGTTTTTTTACTGTTCCTAGCTTTTTGTTGTTCATTTTGTAAGATCTACATATATTTTTTTATTTTCTTGTTTTATTTTTTGGCTTATTTTCAGTAATGAATATGTTACATTTAAATACTTATAGAAATCTTAAATTACTACTGCAAAATTCCAACAGTGGTGAAATGTTTATTACTTTGTTCGCCAAGATCACCATTCACTGCTCCCTTGTATCACTTCACAGGAGGGCAAATAAGAGACAGTCATGCCAGAGGATTATTACCCGTCCATTATTTGTGTATTGTTCTTTCAGCATTGATTGTGTATCGGGAATTGTCTATGTGGCATCCAAAGTCAATAAAGATTCACTATTTTGAATGTCTTTTTTGAGGCTTAGTACAAGTGTTGGTCAGTGATTGGCCAAGGTGGCTAGGGTCATACAAGGTGAGGTCAAAGTTCAGATATTTTAGTATCCTGGTAATGGATGGTCCCATTCCACAGACCCACGAGCCAATGCCTTAATTGAACATGCGGCGTTGCCAAGACTAGCACAAAGATGTATCTGCAGCATGATAAAATATATAAATAAAACAAAAAATATTATGAACCTCCCTTAATTCATTACATGTTTTGGGATTGTAAGCTACAAGGTAGAATAATGTGCCATCCCTTCCTCGATCATGCCAATGAAGGGCACACAAAATGGCCAGTTTTGAAAATAGGTGTTCCAAAATTTTCACACAAGCTTTTACACCTTACAAAGTTTCCCTGCACTCAACTGGTCATTTAGCTGAGACAGTAGAATTTAGATCTGTAAGCCAAAGATCTGCATCTAATTCTAAGTGCAAGCAACTTAATGTTTTTTTTTTCCCCACTAAAATTATTACTGTATTTCATAATTTTTTTTACAGATACATAAAAAATAATTAGTAAGGGAAAACATTTTGGCTCGAGTTACTACATTAGTTCACAACTCTATTTTAAACATTTACTTTTGTGGAAGAAATTTCATATAGTAACAAATTTGCATTTCCACAGTTTAACACTTTCAGAGTAAATAACCACTACAAAATGTATGCAACCACAATAAAATACCCAGACTAGGATCTTCAGTAGTAAGAAAAGTCTGTAAGAGCAACATCTTTTGATTTAATGGAGGTTGAAGGGCTTGGATATACGACAAATTACAGGAACAGTTGGATGCTCCCATTGGGAGATTGTGACAAGGAATTATACTTTTATAATTAGCTGGCCATGGCCAAGCTGCTCTTAACATTGAGGTGTTGAGAGCAGAGGTGAGTATGGAGCAGCACCGGAATGCAAGGGTAGGGGAAACAAGAGATCCTTGAGAAAACCCACTAACTAGCGGCATCATCCAGCATGATTCCCACATGAAAAAATATGAGAGTGACTCAGTCGGGAATCGAACCCGGTTCGCCTAGGTGGCACTCTAGCAGAGGAATACACAATTTGGGGTGAGTGAATCATGTAACTGCCACCTACGTGGTTTGCGGTGCAGATTCAGAAAGTGTCTGTATAGCTGGGTCAACTAAGAATGAATTTGAATAATATGAACTTGACCAAGGTTTCACTGCACTGATCGCAATGAGGTATCATGCTGAAAGGATGTGAAAAAGGTTCTGATGTTTGGACTATTGCAAAAGAGAGAGCAGGGTGTACCATGAGCTAGGTGTATGATTCTGTTTTCTGGCACATCCCATCCTTACGCTCACTGCAAAGGTTGGCGAAGGGGTAAGTCGTGGACATACTGAACAAACCTGCAGAGCATCAATGGATCCCGTCAGGACAGTGCTTAGGTTTCCAAGTACATGCCAAACAGACAACAACCTCATAGTTCTCACAAGCACCACGTGAAAAGTCCAGGACAGATCAGAGTTACGGTCATGATGGAGAACTGCAGCATGCTGGCATATGTTGCAACTGAGGAGGTTCCACTGTGAGAGGAGCCCTTACTACACCACTACTCTAAGGCCCTTGGGGGCTGACTTTGGCACAAATATTGGATAGCAGTAGTATTTACTTTTGTAATTATTAGAAATTAAAATTCTCATTCTCTTGCTGCTCTCTGATATACTGTGTTTCATTAACGAAGGCCTTTTCATGACAGACAGATCCACCAACTTTGTAATGGTGCCACAGCAAATGACTCCATTTGCAGTGCCTGCAATCAGCTGGTTCGTAACATGTTTGTGTATATGTTCACACTGGCAACACTTGCTGAAAATAGTGCACACTAAATATATAAGCAAATTTAAGATCCCTCGTCAAACATTAACAACAATATTGCCTTTCCAGTTACATAAGCGGTTTTTTAAATATTTTGACTCTGCTACTTTGTACTTCTAACGGCTTCAACTCTAATGAATTTTTAATGAGAAGGCATACTCTGGCACGCCTTGCCCTGTTGTGAGCAACATCTTAACGGACTCCTCACATGACCGAGGCTATTTTGGCTACCCCGTGGTTATTATGTTTTGATGAGAGAGTGTCTACATTTCACATTTTATTCCTTTAAACCTTGTTTATACCGTGAATTAGTGAAACTGATTATTATACTATTTCCAGTGCAGTGCTGTTTTCGGTGCGTTATTAATATTTCATTATTTGCTCATGATGCCAGTGGCCTAACCACGTGTGTCTCTTTCCCTCATGTGCAGCGATATATATTTGTGATGTGATGAGAGTTTCCAGTATGAATCGCCAACAGAATGTGCACACACGCATACAAATATATTTACACATCAAAAAGTTTTTTACTTGTTACTGAAGTGACAGTTACTTGAAGCACGTAATATATCACATTTTATATAATATAAATCATTGGAATTAGAATTTCAGCAGTGCTAACTTCATATATAGTTTACTTTATTTTTGATTTGTATTCATTACTAGTAATTACACGAGGCCGAAGTAATTCTCTAGAATTATCCACTTATGTGCCTAAAGTCATGTGATAATTTATTTATGCACACTTATGTCCAGAATTTTTTAGATTTTATTATTTTGAGTACAATTATGAAGTGTTTCTGTAGCATAAACGTACGTAACAGTGTTTGTGTTAGGATATCTGAGATTTACAACTTTTGGTTGAAGGTTTAGCTTAAATATGTCAACTGAAGTGCGTGAAAATAATGCCATGTATTTTTTAAAATGTTATTAAATTATAGTTTACCATGTTCATGTGAATTGTCACTTCTTGAGCCTACAGCATAAATAAGTCAAGTTATCTGTAATTGCAAAACTATTTTTAAAAAATGGAAGGCGTGTTCAGACGTGAGTTTAGAGTTACTATTTCATTTTGGCCAAGTATAGCATTCGTAATGATTATTAAGTCAAATATAAATTCAACTAGCTATGATTTTTTGGCACGATGGCTATTACAGGCCAAAATTTAAGCGTAGTCATCTTTTTAAGCGTGTTGCAGCAACAGTAAATTTGTCAATTATTTTAACGTGTCACAGAATAACACATTTTGTAGGCGATTCATATATGAATAAAGTCGTAACATTAAAATTTAACAAAATAACGAAAACAGGACTACTGTGATAAGGTAAAACATAGTTTAAAGATGTACCGGCAATCTTGTAAGCTAAAATTTGCAGTAAATACAAAAGCATGCTATGGATGAAAAAAAAATAAAGATGAAACGAATGAACCCACCTCCAACCTAGTTTTCAGCCTCTCTCCACTTCTACATATGTTAACCAGCAAATTATAAAACGTATATTAAATTATCTATGTGAGTGAATCCTGTAACCTCATTAAATTAAATTTGAACTTAAGTATTACACTGTCTTTCTCACTGCAGTCAGCTGCAGAAAAAAATTAATATGACACAAAAAATTAAAGATATATATGCTGTGTACCTTGTAACCAATATTTATATAGCAAATTATTGTTGTTCAAGAATAACTGAAATTATTTAGCACATATGTAAAACACTATACTAGATAAATTTTACATTTTAACATTATAATTTACTATAAATATTAAAAAATAATTTCTGCAAATGCACATTTTTTATCTTCCCGTTTCTGCTGTATCAGAAAATTTCATACTTTCTGAAACAAGTTGGCTGTACATATAACATCACAGTCCCTCGTAATGTCAACAGCTGACATAACAAACAGCATGGCTTCCACGTGTCAGAACAGATGAGACAGAGGGATGGATACATTAGAAGCGCAACACTGGCACTACTTTCTAAGAACTGTAAACAAACAGCCTTAGTAAATGAAACAACAGTATAACTAAACCACAGAATAGAATAAAGCACATTTGTTATTAACAATTAAAACAGTAAATAGGCATACCTCAAAGTTGGGCCAAAGTCACCCTGTCTTATGGTACACCTGACCTGCATTTATGTGGACTTGGACAGCTGCTCAGGTGTGCTAGTGCATGCCCAGCCCTACAACCGGAGGAAAATACATTTACAGCAAGTCCCAGTAACATCACCATCACCCTCTTTCAAAATGAGCTTCACAGTCTAGCCCAGCCCAGCATCACAGAATCAGAAATTCCTTCCCAGTGGAGGGTGTGGGCGAGAACCAACTGAACAAGTGCTTTCTTTGGTACACTTTAGAAACAAACCATTTACAACCTGGATCAGTTAACTTGATTCTCAGCTGACGAAGTTTACTGGCAAAACAATTGGTGGAAGTCAAGCACAGCCAGGGACACCCACTTTCATTACTAAAGAGAGGGAGGGCAGACCACTAAACGGAGATGCCAGAACAATGCTAATGTGACATACATGTGTAACACAGGTGAGTCATCAACATTATAAAGGTTGGCCACAAAGTCAGTGGACATAAGTTATAAAAAAATTGAAGACATCAGCTGTCTTGGAATATGGAGGATAGAAGAAAATGCCACCAGAAGATTTCATGTTACCAAAGACATTTAGTTTGGTACAAACAAAATTATCAGCTTCAAAGATGAAATGCTTCCGAAAATTCTAGGAGGCAGCCATTTTTGAGGTGGCAAGGAATGCCTAAGAATGTGTGTGCCCTTTTACTCCATTTCTTCCTACCCTTTGAAAACCAAGTGCACTGGCACATAACAAGAGAAATAAAGGAAACTGCAGATGGATTAAACCAAATAAAATGCTAATTCCTCATCCTGCATACCTTTCTCCATTCTACTCTGGTACAATGTGTGCAACCCAGCTTACATCAGGGGAGTGAATTAATACCAGGGATAGAATACATGAGAAGTCGCACAAAGATTAGTCATAACACCTGGCCATCATCCAGTGACCACTGCAAGACACTTGCGCCCTCCAGCTTTCCTTGGCACAGGTTCAGAGTGTATGCTAAGTGTGGAGAAGGCCCCAGTCGGCTATTTGCACTCGCCTGCGGATACCAAGATAGATGCATCTCACAACATTCTTGAGCACATTGATCAGCAATTGGAATCAAGTTTTCACACTGTTACTTTACTTAGCAGAGCCCAAGTCAAGAGACTATCGGTAGAGGAGATAGTCTCACTATATGAACAACTGACAAGAGTCCCAGTTTGCTTCTACCCCCAAGTATTGTGTGGGCAACGTCAAGTATTTCAGCCTACCATAGCCTGCTTGGACCTCAGGTTCTGCTGATGCACCATAATCAGTTCACCAAGATTTATCCTCCAAGGTGGCCACACGTGAGAACTTGCCTTTTGCCAAAATGATTGAACCGACATACTGGTAAAACAACATCAGGTGAGCCCTTCATCTCCAACAGCCATTTAATATATTTTTTTTTGCCTGCAAAGGAAGGACATAACTTGTTCTTACATTCCTACATGCTCTTCTGTACACATGGGAAAGTGCAGCAAAATAAATTGAAGCAGAGTCTCCTTTCTACATCCACGATGAAGGCAGATCCTACTAAACATTATGTAGAAGCCTGTGGAAATGTAGTCCTCATATTCCACCTCAACAAGCTAATTTTATTCACACTGAAGAGTACACCCTGATACCTAATATCAACAATTCAGATCTACCACCAGATCTCAGATTGTCTATCAGCTATACCACTAACGAACAAGAGCCCACTGAGGTTACATGTCATCCCAGCTCCAAGGAGCGTCAGAACCCTAGAACAGCAGACTTGGTGCCCAGCCTTTTCTTTAAGATGAGTTTTTCTCTTGTTTAATAAAGGACAAGTGTTATCATTAGCTAGTATTTCCCTGGATTTACTACCAACATATAGGGAATGCAAAATACTTACGCAATTCTAAGTGATAATACAACTAAAAATAGGTACTTAAGTTGAGAATGACAGTCATAATTGCAGAAATCATTAATGATGTCGGGTATTTCAGGCTGTTTACAGTAAAGTAAACACTTTCAAAATCAACCTTTGAAAAATATCACTGCCCCTACCTATATACATTTTAACAGGCACTCTGACTGGCATTCACCCATTCAAGTTGGTAATGTTGGAGGGAAAGTAGTTACATGTCTTAATATTGAATTAAAAGTGTAAGGATTAGCAAATTTGTAAAACAGTTACTTTTCTACTAATTTCACAGTTTCACTTGACGGACTCGTGACTGACTCAAGTGATCAGGCCCATAGCAATGTTAATTTTACATACGGTGGAAGAATACGCAATTTGGGTAAAAGTAGATTTTAAGCAGGGCTTTCGGAAGTGCTCAGTTTACAGCAATGAACAGCCTATACAAAGTTTCTTTGCTGCACTACAGAATAACAAATATGCCTTTCTACGATGCTGTAGCAGATAGCCGTCTTATTTAAAACTCTCTTAGCTTAACTGCCACCTTTATGTATTGTTCTAGAGATATTAGCTGTGTTCACCTCTTTGATTACAGAAGATTTAGTTTTTCGTGAAAATATTTAGGAAGTGACAGACTGTATTCTGACAACGAAACACACAGTTTTTCTGTTGCAAGGTAATTTTTCATTTATTCAATGATATAGTAGCTTTTGTCTTCAATACAGCAATTAACAATAGATAAATACTTGGGATATAAGCTCTACAGTATATGACCTAAAAACACAGAAATGGTTAACTTGTCACCTCCATCGAAAAGAAAGGCAATACTAATAATCACTCTCAATGCTGACAGAATACTAGAAATACAGTCAATCATTGAAGATGTTAACTGTGCTGAAAAAGTCAATGTAGTCACAGAACGCCTCATTCACAGCATTCACAAATTTAATGACATTTCAGTTGTACAACCAGAGCTATGCAGCAGTTTTGTCAGTAGAATTTCAGGTTTATTTAAAAATCTCTTTTCCAGAAACCCAGATTATGAAAGAGTTCTGCTTGGTAGAGAAACTAAGAAGAAAAGTAAGTTACTGGCAAAGTCACCTGCTGTAGAAGAGTTGATGCATGGCTCCCACAGCGTTCAACTTTTTTCTTACACTGTAGAAAATGTCACGGAGTAAGTACATTTTCAAAATATAACATAATATATAATTACATTCTACAGGAAACTTAAAAAGTCAATACACTGAATGTACTGTGATAATACAGGCTGAGTATAAAAGAATACCCCAACTTTGAAGGTCTACAATATCAAAACCAAACAACCTACAACCTTGATTGAACAATCAAATGAACCATGGAACCGTGAAATTTGTTTACCATACATTCATAACTGTTCAATGTGACCACCATGAGCGGCCTGAACGACATCTATGCGATAATCAAACTCGTTCCACACTCTTGTCAGCATGGCCAGTGTTACGGTTTGGATGGCGTTCGTAACTCTCGGTTTGAGGTGGTGAGGGGGAAGCGAGCTCGCATTCGACACGTCAATGTGAAGGGGACGGTCTGATGTTTCTTTTATGTGCCCAGAACGAGGTAGACGATGACTTCATGTCTAAGCTGGTTTTTAGCGATGAAGCGACGTTCCATACAAATGGTAAGGTGAACCGGCATAACGTGTAGATATGGGGCCAGGAGCCTCCACATGAAACTATCGAACACGAGCATGCTTCCCCCAAAGTGAACGTGTTTTGCGCTGTATCCAAAGACACTGTTTTTGGCCCTTTCTTTTTTCACAAGCCCACTATTACTGGAATTCCTTATTTGGACATGCTTACAAAGTGGTTGTTTCCTCAGTTAGAAGAGGCTGTGGGGGACTTCATTTTCCAGCAGGATGGTGGGCCACTCCATTGGCACTTAGCTGTTTGCGGATACCTGAACGAGACGTTGCCACAATGCTGGATTGTCGAGGAGCAGTTGGTGACCAGGCTCTTCATCACTGGCCCCCAAGAAGCCCGGATCTTACCCTGTGCGATTTTTTCTATGGGGGTACATAACGGTTAAAATTTTTCATCCACCATTGCGGCTGATATTGACGACCTCAAAACGAGAATTACGGACGTCATCCAAACTGTAACACCGGACATGCTGACATGCTGAAAAGAGTGTGGAACAAGTTTGATTATCGTGTAGATGTCGTTTGGGCCGCTCGTGGTGGTCACATTGAACATTTATGAAGATATGGTAAACAAACTTCACAGTTCCACGGTTCATTTGATTGGTCAACCAAGGTTGTAGGTTGTTTGGTTTTGATATTATAGACCTTCAAAGTTGGGGTATTCTTTTATACTCATCCTGTACAATCACACTGCCTACTCCATGAACTGGAAATGGTACCTCACCAACAATATCCATACCTATATGGTACATGCCACTTCATAATCGAACCTATCTTAAAGTACTTGGCATGTTAAGTTAGAAACTGGTCGTTACTGCGACCTGAGGCTCCTGAAATGTAAAATTATTTCATGTGTACACTTTCCTCTTCAGTACTCTCCACAGAAAAATTCGGCCAGTGTCAGATCCAGTGAATCAGCAGGCAACAATCCCTAGTACTAAATACATTTTCTGAAGATGTCCTCCTGTAGTTTTAGTAATGAATGAATGTGTGAGCGGTTACACTACCTTAATGCAACAATCTATAGTGAATTTCACATTCTTACAGTTGCAATGGCTCAATAATATGATCATGGTACCATTTTGAGTTACGGATTCAATTGAAGAAAATGAGTCCAATAATGTGTGTATGAGTAATGGCACTCAACACAGACCTATTGGTCATGGAATGACACTTTCTTAAATTCATTTGGCTTTTCAGTACACTATAGACGAGTGCTTTAGTTGTTATTNAGACCTATTTATTGGTCATGGAATGACACTTTCTTAAATTCATTTGGCTTTTCAGTACACTATAGACGAGTGCTTTAGTTGTTATTCTGATTAGGTGAATTAACACCATTTTACTAAAGAAAGCTATGTTTAGAATTTTTTTTCACCTTTTTCAGATGGAAAGTTTTGAAAACACTGCCATTGCCATAATAATTTTTGTGTACTGAGTAGGAACTGAACATATTGAGCAATTTTTATTAATGGAGATAGCATACATTTCTTTATTACTTGTTCATGGTAGGGTTTACATTATACAAACACCGCCTAGGACACCGCCAAGACTGATACTGGTGACCTGGCAATGCCGCCAACATTACATTGGGTAAAGCAAGTAATTACCACAAGTCCATAACACCTCTCCCCACTCAAACAAGACAAGACAATATTGTGACATGTAATACAGACAATCAACTCATAAGCCATTGCATAATGAAATAATAAAATAGAACAAAATTGGTATGTGTCTTAGCACTGCACTGTTGCACTGAGTCATTAAGCACAAGNTGTAATACAGACAATCAACTCATAAGCCATTGTATAATGAAATAATAAAATAGAACAAAATTGGTATGTGTCTTAGCACTGCACTGTTGCACTGAGTCATTAAGCACAAGTCAACCATCAATCAAATTGCTGAGGTGGTCAAGATATCCGGCCAGATTTCTAAATGGTAGGACCAGGAGGCCACTTAAGATGCTGGTGACAGCGCACTCGCCTTCGTGAAGACTCTGAAAGGGGTGGAGTCACCTGTGGATCGTGAATATCAGGGAAGCCGCTGAATGGAGACCCTGGTGGTGAGCTGGCAGTACACAATGTCAATGCAGAGTCGCCATCCTGATGAGGGGTAGATGTAGACACCTTTCTAGAACTTCCCCCGTCCTGGTAGCGGCAGCAGCCTGTCATGGACTGGGTGCCGTGCAGCAGCAGTAACCACCAACGTAGAAACAGGATGGTGATATGAAGCTGAACTCGCAGGCATTGTTGTTAAAGGGTTCTCCTGACGGGCAGTCTGTGGCAGTTGAGAAGAAGGCATGTGCTGAGCAATGGTGCCATGAAATAGTTGGGTTGATTCTGGAGTTTCAGCTTCACTGCCGGGCATTTGCGACTTGTCGTAAACAAATGGTTCAGGAACAAATTCTGCAAGCTCTGGGGCGAATCTGCGATGCACATCATCACCGGAAATGTTCTCGACTATTGCACCATTGTCAAGCCTGATGTTGTAAGCTCGAGCACCGGAATGACCACAAACCACACCTGGCAGCCAAGTAGACTTACATAAGCCGTGCTTTATCATCCAGATCAATTCTCCCACTTGAAACTTTGGAGAGAATGCTGATACGGGATTAAGACAGTTGGAGAGCAGGGTGCAGCTGCGTAAGGTGAGTGCAAACAAAACATCCTGCCCACAGCCTTGGCAGGGGTTTTGCCAGTAGACAAGGACGGGCGTGTGCTCGTAGCCCATAAAGTACGAGCGACACGAACATGGATATCTGGATCAGAGAATTTTAACATCAACTTTTTAACGGTTTACACTGTACGCTCCGTCAAACCTGATAGTTCCACAGTCTGTAGTAGCGATATCAGTGTTACTATTGTAACGAGAATTTTAGTAAAAAGCTGGAGTGCCCGTTAACGGGAAAAAGAGCTTATGTTCAGAAGCACCAACCTCAAAAAAATTCTACAATATGGTAAGTGCAGCTCACTATTTACCAGCAGTGATAATTTGAAGGTGAATTACATGACTTGTAAAGGCTATGTTCCTTTACTTGCCACTAAATATCATGCACTTAAACCAGTGGTCATGCAAGAGACGACGACACTTCTACATGTTAATGATTAGATATTAAAAAAAAAATATGCAAAGGAAAATGGTTATAAACACCTATCAACGATGCATATTGCGCAAGCAACAAACGCTCTACATTATGTTAGACCAAAAACATTACTGCCGTGAAGCACTGATGTCAGCAGATATAAAAAAAGGAAATAGTTATAAAAACCTAGCTACCAACATGTATTGCACAAGCGACGAGCACTGTACATCACATCAGTCGTTGCTAGACAAGACCATGCGTCTGAAAACTGACGTGGTAGCATTGGTTAGTACAGTAGAATAGCAAAAAATATACCCCACGTACACCTTCCAACCAAGCAACGCTAACAGTATAGAGGCACACAAATTCCATTACCAACCAACGCATAATGTGCAAGCATCGGGCAACGTATGTCATATTAAACTAAAATAAAATACTATGACAGTCGAGAAGCAGGGGGAGTGACAAAGTCGACACTGCTACATACCGATGCAAACAGATATAAAAAATAATATATAAAGGAAACTAGTTATAAGCACTTACCAACCAGCGCATATTGTACAAGCGTCGGGTGCTGTACGATGCATTACATGATGCTAGACAAGACCGGACTGCCCTGGTCAATACAACAGATTAGCAAACAATTTCCTTACAAACCGATCGGAATGAAACTTTCAAATTCAGATGACAGCCAACACTCACAACCCGCATCACTAGCGGTGGAACGAACCTACCATGTCCGAGATTGTGTGATCAACTAACATCTCGAGAATCTGAAAGGTAGCCAGATGGTCAACCGAAGGTGTAGGCATCGCGCAGGTCTCATTGAGCAGAAGGGATGGTACATACACTAGTCGAGAGTCGAGTCAGGCTCCAGGGTGGCAGACCAGCCGAGTCACTCATGCACTTCCCTTTACGAGAGGGATTTAGTTATTCAAGGCAAAGTAAAAAAGTAATTTCTTTTTAAATACTATATACAAGTACATATTTTTAAGGATGAAGAAAAACATGTGAACACTCTGAGAAAACCCATTTGCCCCTGCTCGCAATGAACAAAGAGAGCTGTGCAACAACAGTACATGTGAAGACATCAACAACAGCCATCACTGCCATTGCCAGGATGGCTACACTGGCTCCTACTGCCAGGAGGAGATCAACAAGTGCGAGAGCGCACCCTAATGCTATTTTTAAGAATGGAGAAAAAAAATGTGAACACACTGAGAAAACCTATCTAACGCTTAAAACAAAAAAGGACCACAATTTTTTTTTGTTTTAAGCAGTAGATTTGTTTGAAATGGTGGCCAAAGATCAAGGTCGTATGATGTCATCCAAGGTGTTGCCATGGTTCATGCTGTTGTGAGGTAAATGGATTGTTGCCATGACTGTTTTAGAAACAAAATATAGGTTTTCTCTTTTTCCTTCATCCCTAGCGTAGATGTCGTCCAAAATAGTGGTTAAATGTCAAGGTCAAGGTCGTAAGACATCATGGTTCCTGCTATTGCGAGTGAGAGCAAATAGGTTGTAAACATTTGAATATTTGTTTTACACATTCCTCTATTGTAATACATACACATTGAGGTCTAAGACCTGTTTGCACAAAATACTCCTAAAATAAATGCACACTAAAATGGCACTGAAAAAAAAAAGCTATTCACAAGTAGAAAAAATGTACTTCAATTTGACAGCAAAATTTTGGATACAGGTTCTTTGTACCACACACTCTCACACTATTACGTGTTTGGCAGTAACAGGCCATGACTAAAATTCACAAACATGTTAAAATGAATATTAAACCTTGTATTAAAAACACATGCATTAAACAAGCATGTCCCAATACTTTGTGCTAGCAAACCAATCACTTAGCCAAAAGAACAGCTTCAAAGTCTCGTAGCCCGTGTCTGTGACTGCAAGCAACAGGTACTCGAGGACATTCAAAATGTGGAATAAAAAATATTATACAAACTTACAACGTTCGATGAGGGTCACTTTGAGGGAGCCTAACAAAGCCGTCACCAGTAAAATAACATTATATAAAATTTAATAAACACATTAATGATGGCAATACACAGAACAGCAAAAACCTGAGCATGTCCAGCTTGTTACGCTAGCTTTCATTAAATACTACAATTTCATAAATGTCATGAGTGAGCATCTGCTACAAAGGTTACCAATTAAACGTGGAGTGTCATAACTGGCTCTATGTTACCAAATTATCAATGCGGCAAACAAGGCTTTAACAAGCAAGAAACAGTTACAAAGACAAATTACAACACATTAAAAATTATTACCTAGGGCTAGCATCCCGTGAAGCAGCTTATTCGAAACACAATTTTAAGGGCGGCCAGAAGGGACTTTAGAAGGTTAAACTTACTCCATGACAGCTACCAAATCAAAACATGACCACAATTAATTAAAAACTCAACAACATATTATGTTTATCTACATTAACAACACGCACACCATAACTCAGAGAGGTTGGTGACGCCAGCAAGGGGCGAGGAGGCAAGGTTAACAGAAGAAAGTCAATCAAGCCAGCAAGACAAGAACGAGCCGGGTGCATACACCTGCTTAAGTAACTACCCCCAGCAGACGACGATTGTGCAAACGCACGGAGGGATAAACAAAGAGATAGTGGAAAGGAATTGAGGTATAGGAATAGCTAAGCGTTCCCAAAGCCGCTGAGAGCCCTGAAAGACGGCACAAGTAGTAGACATAAAAGTTCACATGGTGCACACATGATGCACAGACAGTGCAAAGTATAATATAAATTATGGTCTAAAGTGACTCCTACTGGCAATCAAGGTGTGTGGCCTTAAAGTTGGGGCAGAATGATTAGTTTTCTGAAATATTACAGTCAGTATTTACATGTCTCCATAATGTATCAGTGGATGGAAATCTTTTGACCACCGGAAAACCAGCAGTAACCTCTCTGCAGGTCTAGCTTTCAGAAAATCCTACTAATCCCNTGGAAATCTTTTGACCACCGGAAAACCAGCAGTAACCTCTCTGCAGGTCTAGCTTTCAGAAAATCCTACTAATCCCAGATCCTTCAAATGTATCTGTTACATTTACAGAGGGCAGTGAAGCAGCATCATCATCTATCATCTCATTTAGTGCTCAATAACCTATGTACATTAGTGCACAAAAATTAATGAGGAGACATATTTTTACTNATCTATCATCTCATTTAGTGCTCAATAACCTATGTACATTAGTGCACAAAAATTAATGAGGAGACATATTTTTACTTGTAATGTCATGCACCAGTGTTTCAAAAAGGTGCAAATCATATCACAACATTGTCAAGACGTAAGAGCAAAGAAATCCAAAGGATGCTAAGGACCTTTATTCAAAAGTGTGTTCCGAACACAGCAGGCAGTAATGTACATGTGTCAGGGAGTAGGTACAAAAAATGCAGTCCTCAGTAAGGGATATCATCCCTGACTTCGATGCAAGATGTGCACTGCCTGCTAATGCTCATTATGAGGTTGTCGACCAGCTCTTGAGGCATCATGGCCTATTCCTCTTCTAGCTGCAGTGTTGTCTCTGGTGGCTGGCAACGTGCTGCCAGGCATCTCCCGACAATGTCCCACGTGTTCGATTGGATTCTGGTCCGGCGGCCATGTGGGCAAATCCATGCTGTGAATATTTTCACTCTCGNATGTCCCACGTGTTCGATTGGATTCTGGTCCGGCGGCCATGTGGGCAAATCCATGCTGTGAATATTTTCACTCTCCAACAGCTCAGCAACAGCTGCTGTACGGTCCTTTACCATTGGGCTCACTTGTGGTCAGTTGTTTTATGTCCCTGACAGGGTGGCTGAGACACCCTGCATGATGGATAGTGAATCTAGTAACTCTGCNGTGGTCAGTTGTTTTATGTCCCTGACAGGGTGGCTGAGACACCCTGCATGATGGATAGTGAATCTAGTAACTCTGCATATTCAAAAATTGTTGTCCCTAACAGCAGGACCCAAACTGTGCCGGAAGTCAGATTTTCCTAATCTCTGATGGTGCAGCCTACAGCTAGCGTGTAACTTTTTTTTAACGTGCAGAATGTTGGGCAGTCCATCTTCCAATGCCTTAGTTTCCCACACCCCTAGCTCTGAGGGCTCTCGCACCCTTCCCAGTGGTGTTGGCAGCCTGGCTTTTCTTCCACATCCCATAATCCCAAAGAGCTTTAATGTGCACTGACCAGCTTCTCGCCACAGGTATAGTCTTTCTCAGCACATCACACTCTCAGTACCATTTCCTCCATGATCCTTGGTTCTGACACCTACAGGAACATCCAACCCCTTACTCATTAATTTCCTCATAAAATGGCTACTCACCCCCAAAGAAAGATATGAGGAGTAACCGACTGTAAAGTTGTACCTCTATATGGATGTTTCTGCATCTCATTTCCCCTGGGTCTGGCTGTACAAAACTTAAGTGATGCAAGCAACTTAACTCACTTCCCCTCCCTCAACTATATGATTCCCAAGTTATTCAAATAATTCCGCCCTAGTTTTAACACAGTCTCCATACCATTTTTGTTCATTTCTGGCTCCTCCAGTAAGTTGGCATCAGAAAGCCTCTATTGAGACATTTCTATGCTTTCAGGTAAAAATTTGGAGTCTCAGTACCAAGGTATAAACCTAATAAAGTGAGCACAATAATATGTTTGCTGTTTGTGTATGGTGAACACACTACCTTTACAATGATATCAGTAAGAAAATTAAATACACACACATACTAATAATATGAGACAATATATAAATATTAAATTATGCTGGTTCCATTGTTATGTCCCTGCTTTGTGTTAGGGTTTGTAATTTATATAAAATGGCTGTAACTGAATTATTATGTGTGTCCTCCACAGAGATCAAAAAATGAAGGTCCTTCAAACTGCCCAGTTTGCACCAGAGAAACAGCTGTTATCACTAGGAATACCTTTAGGAATTCTTGGAATGTCAAGAAAGGTGTATGATGCAATGCTTGTGCCAATAGTGCCTTCAGAAGATGGGTTGGTTATGCGTTCTACTACAATGAGAAGAGTTTCCATGCATAAGGAAAACCAACAATGTGTGCATTTTAATGTATTAGAATCTGGGAACACACTACCTTCTACGTTCAACATGTTCTCTGTAAATAATGAACTTGCAAACAGTCGAAGAGAAGCTGCACGAGCTCTCTGGAGCAACTACATGAGTACGAGAATGAAAAAATAACTAACATTTACGACAAACATTTTTTCCCACGAAAATAAAGTTTAGTTAAACTTTTCACACACTATTTTAATATGCCACTATTTAAAATTAAATTTTAGGCATAGTAATTATTTACTTTTTAANTAAACTTTTCACACACTATTTTAATATGCCACTATTTAAAATTAAATTTTAGGCATAGTAATTATTTACTTTTTATTTAAATTCTTTGCTGAAATTCTAACATTTCCACCCCTGAATGAAATATTCTTCTTCCGACACATTACTGCATTGGCAGTGATGGTAGTTATGTGCTCCGCACATATGGGTATGTAAATGCAAACTACCAAAGGTATTAATGAGCAACAGATATATATTTTTTGTGATGCAGTTTACACACACTAATGTACTACTCATCCCCACATTTTAAATAATAATTTATTTTTGTCCCACTACAGATTCATATTCACTTAACNTAAACTTTTCACACACTATTTTAATATGCCACTATTTAAAATTAAATTTTAGGCATAGTAATTATTTACTTTTTAAGATTTACCTTACTTTTTATTTAAATTCTTTGCTGAAATTTTAACAGTTCCACCCCTGAATGAAATATTCTTCTTCCGACACATTACTGCATTGGCAGTGATGGTAGTTATGTGCTCCGCACATATGGGTATGTAAATGCAAACTACCAAAGGTATTAATGAGCAACAGATATATATTTTTTGTGATGCAGTTTACACTCACTAATGTACTACTCATCCCCACATTTTAAATAATAATTTATTTTTGTCCCACTACAGATTCATATTCACTTAACATTAGCTGCTCATAGTGTCATCTTTGTCCAAGAGTACAGAACATACAATACACTTATACTGCATGTGATGCGACTAGTGTCAAGAAGATGGATTGCCGAGCAGGTAAGTTGCAGGGTCCTCATTGCCCAGTTCAATCCCGAAAATGGATTTTCCTATCGGTATTTCCCCCTTCAGAAGTCATTAAAATGTTGTACCCCTTAGATACACTAAAGCTTCGTATTCATTAGGGGAGAAATGTTCTGCAACACTAACTCCCAACATAACGTTGCACAATATTGTGTAGAACAGCGTGCAGTGTTTTCGCATGACCCGCATCTTGTGTCGCAGAATGTAGACGGGATTTCTTCCGTTGTGCAACAATGCCTGTGTAGTCAAATGACTACTTGTTACTATTTATTGAGTTACATCAGAGCTATCCTTTCAGTTGAGTTGAGTGATTTAGTCAGCTCCTAACAAGGTCTTGAGAGCCAATGAGGGTGAAATGAGGTGAGAATGGAACAGTGTTGGAATGCAATGGCAGGGGAACTGGAAGAGCCCTGAAAAAATCAGCCAACCAGCAGACACATGCAGCATGATTCCCATTTGCAAAAATCCCGGAGTGACCTGGCCAGGGAGTTAACCTGGTTTGCCTTGGTGGGAGAGTGCTCTAACCGCTCACCTTTTGTGACCCTCAGCTATCCTTTATTGTGGGATACTTGTGACAAAGATTATAAAAATAAGTTAAAAAAAATTATGCTTGGCACAATATTTTGAAAGTTATGACAAAATGCAAACCCTTTGTGCTTAGTTTCTTTGCGACAGGGAAAAAAAAACTATCGGGATGAAAAACCACAGACAGTGGAAGTAATAATATTCTTAAAAGTTCTTAAAATGCATATGACCCAGTGACATTTGTATTACCGGGAGCAACAATGTCTGGTGGCGTGAGTACAATGAATTTACAAGTAAGTGTATTTTATATATAGTTACATGCATAATTTCTTCACGTACAATGAAAAAAGGTTTTGTATTTCTATGCGATATTGATTGACCATGGAATGCTCCTTGTGCACTAAAAAATTCAACAAACTGATTTCTTGTGGTCCCAGCAGATTGTGCTGAAGATCTTCCTTGGCTTTGTAAATCAACCATACTGTTAGTAGCCCCAAAATTTTTTCTGCTATTCAAAACATTATCTTATCAATCTTTGTATAGTCTATTCGCGGTTTCTTCACACTTTTTAAATCTAACCGTTGGAAAACNAAAACATTATCTTATCAATCTTTGTATAGTCTATTCGCGGTTTCTTCACACTTTTTAAATCTAACCGTTGGAAAACCACACCACGTATGATGTGTTTGGTTATTGCCTAAATATGTTGTGTAACACAAGTGTTTTATACTTCTGATAACATAACAGTACCTTATTTTAGGTTAAATTTAACTTTTACTTATATTTTACCCATAAATCATAATATTTCATTTATAATTAATATGAATAAATACAGTGAGAAAACAGGTGTGTCGGTAATGACAAGTAAGAAATAATATGCAAAATATGACTACACAGAGTGCACACAAATGCTGTGTGTAGTGTCTTTGGTGTAATTTTCTAGACTTGGTTAAGCTTTGTTTGCATGAAGCGGAGGAATAACACTGGGATAACACTGGAAGATGCTAAACACAACACACATTACACCAAAGACATTTTCCACAATTTTTTAAACTCTTGAGTACCTGAAATTGAATATGCACTTGACAGTACTCTGTTCATTAACTCCAGGATAAGATTTCATCATGTTTTCACTGTCCTGCACATTACAAGAGGCATGTTCGACACATCATTGGTTTGACGCCGACCACGACTTCCCCAAGAGCCCTTGTCGACTCGCACACACCACCTAGCGGAGCAGGTAGGAACTATCTACACAAGGTACCGGCCGCACGCTGTATGACCAGAGGCCACATGCCCAACTTATGCTACCCAAGTCAGTGTAACAACTGTAACTGCCACAAGGCATAACTTTGTTTAAACCGCATCCACGAATCTGATCAACCCTTCATAATTACTAAGTACTGTAATTATTGGCAATACGGGAAATGGATGTGACAAAATTCCTGCATGAGTAACAGAATATCACGTGGTCACCGAGAACTAAGTAATCCAGTAACTTTATGAAAACCTAACTAAAGCATCATGTAATGCTTATTAAAGGAACACAGCAATAATCAATAATAATTGTAACCAGTACCAAGCATAATCAATTACACACACGTGCCTTGATTCCAGCAGTGGAACACTTGAACTCTAACTGAACCACACCAAAATTCTCAAGGCAAACTAACATCACTTTCATATTAATTAAAAGCCTTTTTAATTAATGCATAATCATCATTCTCTCATTGTTTAAAAGTGTTTTATGTGTCTCTTCTCTTTTTCAGGTAGTAGCAGAGACTAATTTTTAAAATATTGAAAAAGCTATAAAAATTATTGCCACGTAATTTTTATCACTGTTTTGTATGTCAATGCAAACACAATACACGTCGTGTAAATTGCAATGTATGTTTAATTTCACTCATTCCATTTTTGTCAAGGGATATTCTGTTTTGGCAAGCAGTGGTCAACTACCATTACCTCCACCACAACCCCCCCNGGAGCAGACTCACGGCCCCTCCGGCATAACGTACAACTTAATCTTTTGTCGTGTCCGTTGACGACTTTGTGATAACAGCTTAGGCCAGTGCGGGGCCTCGTGCCGCATGCCCTCTTAAGTTCTGTACCACCTTATCTGGACTTTATCACACACAACTGGTATTTTTCTGGGGAAAAAATAAAGAGAGAAAAAGAGAAAAAAAAGAGTGAAAGTGAAAGAGAGAGAGAGTGCGCATGTGTGCGTGTATACCTTATTTCTGCTTCACGGGAATGTTAAAGGCGATGGCTCCTTGCAACCGCCAACTACCTGCCACGTTTCTCTACATCATGTAAGTCTGAGTGTATTTTTGTGAAATTTCAAGCGTTTAGGTCAGTGCATTGGAACGTCGTCCTCGAGAGCCACAATATCCCAGTTTGGGTGTGTGTATGTAATGTTGCATATCTAGCCGCTGCCATCAACCATCACGCGCGACCTCGTTAAGACACGGGGCGCAGGGACCATTAGCCCGGGCTTTTTGAACACGGCCCACCTCAAGTGTCTCATGCTAACCCGAGCAGATTCCCTTAACTGGTTAGCTGGAGCCCTCTGGGCATTAATCTCATCGCCGGGACCCTGTGACCAACCCCGAAATGTGTCATGTTAATGGCTCTGATTGTAGAAAATTAAGCTGGTTTTCAGCCATTGCTTTATAGAATGAAGTATTTTGGAACACTCCACCACAATTTGCATATACAAAATTATACTGGGAATCTATAATTGCTAACAGAACAATGCTTGTAGTCACTACCAGAATGAGATGGCACTTGAATTATGACGAGTTTATTATCTATAGCTGCAAAACAAGTGTAGAAAACTCCATAGCTTTAGGAAATGTTGTGCTTTGTGCTTCCATTTTTCACAGGTAGCTGAAACCTGAGAGTAAAATATAGATAAGACAATCCAAACTTAAAGGTTTCATATGCAACATAAACGACACATCTTCAGAATTTACAGATTGTCCAGATGTGCCAGTTGTTTGTGGAACTAGTAAAGAACCAGTGGCAGCAGTAACATAACACTAAAACGAAAAAGAAATTGAGAGAGATTGGAAGCATAAGGAATTATGCTCAGCACTCAACAGATGATGAAGAAAGTTCAAGACTGTTATTATATCAACAGACAATATGTTGCATCCGTTATGTGGTGTAAAATAGAACACATTGACTATATGGCTAAATGTTACATAAATAAAATTTTGACTGAAACACAAATGAGCAAATACAAACCTCATCAGGATTATGAAATGACAACATCCAGTGATTATTCACATGCCTCTAATTACATGTCAGACATAATGACTGACGCTGACAGTGAACCAAGTCAGTTTATTGTAACAAAATAAACGTTAGTTAACATAATTTCCATGGGTAATGTAATTTACACTTTAGATTACAATTTGCCATAGTTACATAATGGTTATTGTAAAATGCTACCATTTTCATTTACATTATGTGTGTTGATTTCTCCGAGTGTGTAAAATATTTATTATGCACTTAATAAAATTCTTGAAAACATTTATCAGTTCCTGGCAATTTTCTAGTACAATTCTAATGATTCATTGTTTTGACACTTTAAAAGTGACAGTGAAGCATATGAGTTTCCAGTTGACCAGTATCTCAACGTTATGGCAAGTCTTACACACAGAGTAACAGTGTCACAATATTTTTAATTTTGTCAAGCTATGGATGGCCTAAATTTTTTCTTCAAGAGTATTTCAAAATCAGTCGCAGTCATTTGCATAAAATTTGCAAATGATCCGTCAGACATTTGAATATCGCTTAATAAACAAGTATTATTCTCTCTTTGTATTAGTAGTTCCAAACACACCACCTTTTACAAATTCACCACCTTGAAATACTAGTATGCTTAAACATGTAAGCAGCACTGATTAACACTACTTCCTTGGGCGACATCTCTGCAACATGCGACTTATGTGGACACAAAAATGTTGTGCCTCTTTATTCCTCGTCTTTCCTTGCAACGCGTTGGGTCACGTTTCACAACTTGTTGCAGAATATTTGTCCCCTAGTGAACACTAGGTTTGAGAGAGCACAGCCTTATTCAACATGTAAAGGATAATGTGACTCTAGACCCAAGAAATACTGTAAATGTTCAAAACAAACTATCTCACAAAGAAGATAAGAAGTGTGAAGCTTCTTGGTGAACATTAGAAAGTACAGTATAGCATTTTAAAATTATAACATTTTTGTTTTACCATTTTACTGAAATATTCAGATTTCAAATACACTGCATGTGAGAAAAAAATTTTACACCATGAAAGCGTGAATGCAGTACCATGAAACGTGCCGAGTGGATGTACACATGCCTGTTATGCATTTGATATTGATTACCATTATTTCTGGCTAATCTCAAGAACCACACACATGATACAGGCAGACAACCAGCACATTAAGCTGTCATTCAAGATGTCAACATAGGCACACCATACGAGAGTATTGGTTGTTACCGTGCCTGGAGAATGAACAAGGTGTTGTAATGCCTTTGAGACGTTTATATGCAATTCCCTTAAACGGATGAGTTCACTGGATGTTTCATAATTGGTCTTTATACTGCAGGTTAGCCCTTGCACTGTATTGTAGAAAAATACAACATTATGCCACAACTAACGGTCACATTTGGCGACAGTTGTACCCGAAAGGAAATGTCCATTGCTGTAGCAGGACCGGAGCTCTAAGACGAATGCCAGAGCACACGAACTGTCGCATCAGACACCATATCATAGCACACCTGGAATCCACAACTAGCAACGTTTTGTAAAGTGTGCAGGGCAGTTGGGATGCACCAATATCAACGTGGACAAATTCGCGTTGACTGGCTGGGTAAGGTTTGTTTTCCAGTCAACCTTTGTCATCTGTTTTACTTCTGACCAAATCCAGACACTATTCTATTTTGTTAGTCATTGCATGAATTAAATTGGCATCCATGGCAGCACCTACCAGTGTCTTCTAGCCAGCTATTTTTGCCATGATGTGGGTGTAAAGGAGAGTGCTTTAACTTCCTGTTTGTGATAGCTCAATTAAACTTAAATTTAGGGTATCACTGAGGCAGACTCCCTTCTAATCTTTGTCCCTGGGGAGCTGGCTGTGCACCTCACCATGCCTAGGATGTCTGTTTCTTACCACACTAGCAGATCTGTACCAGATGGGCTAAGCTGTGCTACTCCGCAGCCACCCGCTCAGCAAGGCTAAAGGACAATTTTGTGATGGACTAGCCGTCAAAAATGGGAAGGACCCAGGACGCCAGGAGAATGTATACTGGGCAGAGGACGCCAGATGCAAATTCGTAAATCAACCCGAGGGCAGATGCATCCTTGCCCCGCCGGAACCAAGGACCTTGAGGCAGAAGCATTGGACGACAGTATAGACGAAGGGGAGATGGAGGAGAAACCCCCGCCGCAAATGCCCACTGAAGTCTAGCTACCAGCCACTCGAGAGCAAGCAGCCTAACGGGATCCCGAAACCATGCCTGGACATCTACCAGAGGAGTATACAGCTCACGCCAGTGAGAAATGAATGACCAGCAATTCGAGGAGCAATATCCGTCACAACACTGCCCTTGAACCCGACAATTTTTTCGTCTGCAAAGTGGCCGCCAAGCACGGCCGCATGACCCAGACCAGGTCTGAACTCTCGTGGCAGAGCCTCTTGGACAGGGAGCTCCGCCGATGACCCCAGCCACTCAGCATCATCCAGGAGGAAGGTGAACACCGCCGTGCTGACGAGGTAGGAGAGTCCGAAGAGCTCCCGCCTCAGATGGCGACCCCGACCACGTCCAACCAAGCCTCGACGCCGGACAGCAGCGAGGCCGCCATTGCTCCACCTTCTGACCGGGAGAAGGAACCCAGCCGTGCCGACGAGGTAGGGGTGCCCGAAGAGAGCAAGAGAGCGAGAGAGAGAAAGAGAGAGCAGGTGCACGCACGTGCACACACACACACACACACACACACACACACACACGCACGCACATGCACACAAACACGTGCACACACACACATATTGCAGTGTAAATGACAGGAATTTAAAACATAAACATAAAGAAAATGGTGCAACCTAGATAAATAGGAGTAATTAAGGAGAAAATGTAATTGAGGGCGAATGTAAAATCGAGGTTCTACTGTATTTAGTTTGGAAACTCCATATGTATAATGTTGTCTACTGCTTATAAGAATATAAACACACAAACATATAGGCTTATAAGAATATAAATGTAAAAATAATAAATAAAGTTTTGTGTGCACAAGTAATTTATTCCAAACAGATAGTGCCAGAGTCAAACATTTCTCTACATACATTACAGCCATATTTGCGATGGTAAACATTTACCACCTACTGCAAACAATTAGAGATACATTTAAACATACATCTACGTACTTTAATAAGACAACCAACAGCAACACAGTAATGATTTTGATATGCACAGCTGTGGAATTGAGAAGCAACCGATTTGGGATTTTCAGTCTTCTTAGGGCATGATCAGATCTAGAAGGTAACGTGGTATCTGTTTTCCTGCCAGATGCAGTTCACAGTAAAGTTTGGAAACAATGAGAGAAGGGAAATTTGTAATCAGTGGGCAGACATGACAAATATTGCAAAATTCATTTGACCAGCAAGATTAGCCTGTGTTGTGGTTGGCATTCATCTTCCCCCCCCCCCCTCATGCCCCATGTACATATGATGGAAAGATTAATGTAAAACCATACTGCAATACAGCAACACTGATACAAACACAGACAAAAAGTCAGTGACTAACACATTACAGTAAACTCTCGATTCTAAGACCTTTCATGGTTCCCAGGAAAACATTTGTTATTTCCAAGGCATCATCATTAAAAAAACCTTTCCATATTTTCAATAAAATTTTTTTCATGGTTCCCCAAAAAAAATAGTAGTTATTTTGAAAGGGTNAAAAAAACCTTTCCATATTTTCAATAAAATTTTTTTCATGGTTCCCCAAAAAAAATAGTAGTTATTTTGAAAGGGTTGCTATTTCAGGGGTCTTAGAAGCGAGAGTTGACTGTATTTTTATTGCATCTGTTTATAATTTAATTTACACTGGCNTGCTATTTCAGGGGTCTTAGAAGCGAGAGTTGACTGTATTTTTATTGCATCTGTTTATAATTTAATTTACACTGGCCTGTAGGTAGTTATAAACTGATTGATACTTCAAACGAATATTATCTTTAGTACATATAATTATATTAACACCAATCTTACTATCTGTATCATGATCTGAGTTAAAAAGTGTTCACGTGAAGAAATGGATGTTTGTAAGAATTCTCCATATTAAATTTTATGTTAAATACAGTGGAACCTATATGCATTGAACCCAGGTAGATTGAAAGTTCGCATCCATGGAACATATTCTGTGGTCCCATTTTTGATTTATCTGCATTTCAAGACAGCATTCATTGAAAGTTCACATGTATCGAAATTTTTTGTCAGTCCCCTGAGAAACAACGGATAGAGAATCCATTGTAGTAACACCCGTGTTATTGGAATAAAACACTGGAGCATTTTAGTTTGAGTACATCCTAAGATGCATGCATTCAACTAATGTTGTAACTGTCTACGTAATAACTTTTCATGTTCAAAATTTCACAATCATTATCATTAACTTTTCTAAAGAGTTTCCAGAATATCCCAAAAAAAAATTATTAGAGAAGTTACTGTATGCTTTAGTTTTCTGTTCTCTCAAAACCTACCAAACTGGGCACACACTAATGCTAAAAGCAGACAATGAAGAAATAAACTGAAACTTATGCCCACAGCAATTTAGTTCACACCTTTTGAAAAAAGTATTTTTCTACTAATCAAATTTAGCTCATCTAAAGATACAGTCACAACATACAAAGAATCTGAAAATAATGATTATAGTACTTTTTTATTAGTTTTCCATTTAATATTTCTATTATTTTCCTGGCAAAATAAAAATACATTTATAATCCACTCATTGATTGAACACTGTGGAATTGCAATTCTTGGCCCATCCCAATTACAGTATGTGTGGTGTCTGTATTTTACCAGACAACTAGCAATGAAGTCAAATTGCTTTTGGCCATTGGAAGACCCACTTTGTTCCAGAGTAGTAAATCATTTTGAAAATTTCAAAAGCACCATATGTTGTTATGTTCTACAGTTGTTGCATACGGTAATACAATGTTCTGCAACAACATGCCAAAAGCCAAACCATCTTGTTCACTGATCAACTTTTTTTTGCCAAGACAATATAACGGAGCAGCAAGCCCGAGTATGAAACTGGCAGCATGCATTTGATTTTCCATGTTGCAAAGCCTTGTGGCAAATATGAGGGCTCCTAATAAAGCCAATATGATACAGGTAAATAATAGACTACAGAATGATGATGCTAATATTGCACTGTTCAGGAAAAGTGCAGTTCATAGTCAGCATTATCCAGCTGATTAAGCAGATGAATACAAATGTAGTGTAGCTTAAAGAGAAATATGAACCAAATGAATGACAGGCTGGATAGTATACTTCGTGAGTGAGTGAAGAGAATTGGGTGGCTCTTAACAGCAAGGTCTTGAGAGCCAAAGTATACTTGGAATCCCAAGTAAACAGTTTCAGGATGCACGTGGCAAACTACTATGGCCTCAAGTTGACAAAGCAAGGCAAAACTTGGCTACATATGTGACATGACTGCAGGTCAAGTCTACGGATGGGGAAAAGAGCCACTGGAACAACGGAACCAAACAGTACAGTCATAAGCTAGATAATGGATGAGCAACCAGTCAGCCAGTATTTTGAAGAAACAGCCAACTTGTTAGAAAATGTTTTGTTAGAAAAGCCCGAACCATAAGCCAGAGCACTTGGCCATTATTGACCAGCAATAGCCGTAACAGATGTGGGTACAAATAAAAACAAGTATAACATGCATACCACTATGGCCACACTACTTGCCACTCTCTTGTATCCTCCTGTTAGACAACATTCAAATCAGAAAAATATATCAATTTATCTAAACTGAATACTGCTAAATCGGTGAGTCAATCAGGTCTACAGCCAACTTCTAGTGGAAGCAGGCATGAATGTTGAGAGAGTTGAGCGACTCTTAACAACAAGGTCTTGAGAGCCGATGAAGGTAAAATGAGGCGAGAATGGAGCAGCGCCGAAATGCAAGGACGGGGGAAACTTGAGATCCCCGAGAAAACCCGCCGACCAGCTCCATCATTTGGCTGGGGATTTGATCCGGTTCGTCTTGGGTAGCAAGCAGGCTAACCACTCAGCCACCGCAGCCCCTATCAGCAGGCATGAAAAACATCCACACACATGACTCTGCAAATCTCCTTGAACAATACTGGAATGCACAGTTTACATATAAAATTTTTTTTTACTACAATGGACTAAACTGGTATCACTACAGTAGCCTCGTGAGCGTTAACCCATGACCAGCAGTAACAATATTGAGAAGGTCCCTGACAATATTATAGACTGTGCACACAAGGTTGATATATGTGTGTGGTGAACTATTAACCTATAATATGAAAAAAAATGTAATAAATGTATCTTTTCTTTGATTGCATTCTGCAGCTTTTATAATTATTAAATTATTGATGGTTTTGATAATGAAAAAATCTTGACACCAATTGCAGTAAAATTTTATTTTATACCCATATGTTACATAGGACTACATCTCTGATAAGAGCAATTTGTGACTCCTCTACTAAAATACGTAAAGCATGATCACTGTGGCACAAATTTTCTTGGGAGTATGTATGTTAGTTTGTTTCACACCAATTCTCCAACTCTGGGTACAGCATGTAAGCATTCAAAGTTTTTAAGTTATCTGAGTAACAAAAAAAGTGTCTCTAAAAGTCTCTTTAAAAAATTCTGAAAATCCAAATGTAAAACAGGTTGTAGCAACTTGAAAAATTGAAAAAGATGATTAAGACAACTAGTAGGGTGCAGGTCCTGCCATAGAAGTATTTCTAACAAGCAGATTTATTGTACAGTTAAGGGCTCCATCTGACCGGCACATGAAGTGCATTGCAGAGGTTTGGTAGAAAACGGTTGATTCAAAATTTTTGGATATTCTGTAGTGGTATCTAAACACAAAAAGCAATCGTGAAATATTTTCTGCCCAAAGATAAGTTTTAAGTTCTCATTTCAACTCCAAGGATAATTTTTTTAGACATGAAAANGTGAAATATTTTCTGCCCAAAGATAAGTTTTAAGTTCTCATTTCAACTCCAAGGATAATTTTTTTAGACATGAAAAAGCTTAAAATGGGAGTTTTCAATATCAGTTTTAGCTGCTGAATTGTCTATATAGAAATGTAAGAGTTCGTAATGACGCAGTAGTATTAATTTTCGGGATACGCGGTTCATTTTCTTTCGTTTAACGGGGCTCTGTAATTTGTTATCTGAATTTGAAATTAAAGCCGTGGGAGTTAGTTTATCTGGCATCCCGTTNTGAAATATTTTCTGCCCAAAGATAAGTTTTAAGTTCTCATTTCAACTCCAAGGATAATTTTTTTAGACATGAAAATGCTTAAAATGGGAGTTTTCAATATCAGTTTTAGCTGCTGAATTGTCTATATAGAAATGTAAGAGTTCGTAATGACGCAGTAGTATTAATTTTCGGGATACGCGGTTCATTTTCTTTTGTTTAACGGGGCTCTGTAATTTGTTATCTGAATTTGAAATTAAAGCCGTGGGAGTTAGTTTATCTGGCATCCCGTTGCAGTTTCGAAAGTCTTAGTTTTCAGTATGCCTCAGCATTAGTGATAGAAGCTTTCTGAACTGCGTAGACAGTTTGCTCTAGAAGCTTTGGTTATCTTTTACTATGACGCAGTTCGGATAGCGTGGGAAGAGCGTGTCTGATGCTCTGAGGAGAGGTAGTAGGGGGGG
>NQII01000717.1:992480-1002480 GCA_002778355.1 Clitarchus hookeri
GGGGTTGATAGGCACGCTGCGACAAATACTAGTGTGCCTATCGCCGTCCAGCAGTCGTCGCCCAGTGATCCAGCAGTTGACAACCAGCAACTCGCAGAGGCCGCGTCGGACGTGGCAAATAGCCCCCACACCAGCAACTTTAGTCTGCTCATTTGATTCTCAGCCGGTGTGGGAGGTCGCTGCCTCTGTTTTTCTCTGGGGAATGAAAATTCTCAAGACTTAAATAATTAATTAACCACTGTGGCACAGTTCTGTACTTGTCCATTTATCTGTGAACCTGTTCGTACTCTGCATACCTGAAGATTGTATGTGAACTGTTTCAATTGATTGGTAAATAAAAGTATAGAACAAATAAAACCGGAACTTGACTTCTTTATTTAATATTTAATTGGCGCCTTATTTTTAAGAGCTTCTACCTAACTGAGCTAACAGAGTGGTAACTTCCAGCCGTCAATACCTTGACGTGCAATATTATAAATATGGCTGAACATACCCACGTGCCACTTTACAAGTTGTCTTCAAGACCTGCATCATACTTTCGTTTTTATTAGTGTGCGATAAAAATATGGGGTAAACACTTAAAGTCATGTTTAGGCAAGTCATTGATAGAAAAACTGCATGCCAGTTGAGCACATTACACGTAGAGGCAATGAGGCACATGGTGAGTGAGCAAGAGTTGGCCATAGAGCTCATGCGCTTCAAGGCCTTGAATACAAAAAATAGCTGCAGGCATAACCCTTAAATGCAACCATAATGAAGCAGTCAGGATGGCTTATACTTTTAGACTCGGGGTAGTGCTGGGTCTAACCTTCAATATTAAAAGTATAAATTGCAGACTGCAGATTTCCCATCTCCAAAGTAAGTTAAACAAATGAGAACGCTATACACACACATCTTTCCAATGATTGGAACATCTCTGCATTTGCAAAATTTAAGGTGTACTTTATTCTTGGCTTTTGTACAATCACATGTTTGTTAGAATTACCATACAGCAGATGAGCTGTTGCCCTCGACAAATCACCTCAATGCATTGGTACTACACCAGAAAAACTTTTCCTGGTTTTGCAATTGCTGCCAGTCCAAAAATTGAAACATGTATTGAAGTTCACGACTTTCAACCAAGTGTCACCCCCACAAAATGCACTTGAAGTTTAAATGTTGGTACTAATAACACATTTAATTAGCATATGAATTATTATTTTTTCATAATTAATTAAAAGTAAGCCAACTCATTCCCAAATGTAACTTTTACACATTTTACGAAAAAGATACTATGTATAGCATAGAGATAGGTTGTTACAGCTATTTTCTGTAACTGTTCCAATTTTAAGCTACGTGAATAATAAAAGAAAAAGATATTACTCTGTCAGATAGTTATTTAATTTTGATTTACGATTATTGCAATTATTTTGTTTTTTAAAGTAGAAAATAGAAAAAATCCGGTACACATACGGACACTAGCGCTTACGTAGTGGCGAAAAATTTTAGTTGCCAAACTAAAAGCATTGATCTTCCCAACCTGAGTTGAATTAACCTTATAGCGGACGTGTTGTGATACATAGTATCAGGTATGCGTGTATCAGATATGCGCTTTATCGAGTACACGCGTTATCATGTATGTGTTTTGAGTTGGTGTACTGTGTGTTATATTTTACAGTGAAATAAAGTATGCAAAAAGTTGGGTTTGTAATAGAAAAATTAAACCCTAAATTATGCGTTAAGACATGTGCAGAAGAAACAAAAGTGTGTTATAAATATTGGTCTCCACTGGAACTTGGCAGGTTATGTGCGTTGTTGGGATTTCCTTAAACGTTAAAAGAAATAGGTATATTTCAGATCTTAAGTTAAACTTGTGAAACTGTGACCAATCAGAACAGTGTGTTGTTGGCAGGAAACTATTATTTACAGTAATGTAAGTATAAAAAATATTAAAAAGGCATGTTTGTGCACACATTGACAATTATATTTGTTCACAAAAATAAGCTTCCGACACAAAATGTCCGCTTTGAAGTATGATCTGCTTAAATATGGTTGTGATATTAGAGATTAGGTAAGGAACAAAAGTAAACATGGCAGGCTTGCCGCCTGTTTCCATATGACAGATACTGCGTAATTCTTAACGCATAATTTTTTTTATTGTAAACCCAGCTTTAGAACAAGATTGTAACAAAAGACTTAATTTCTACGAAACAGTTTCAGATACGATAATGAACCTGCTATATGTAAACTGTGAAACAAAATTAATTATCCTTTTTTTTTAAATTAAAACATATAAGCTTGCAGTATCCAAATCTAAACCAAGAGGTTTAATCTTAACTGCACAATTTGAATACAATTAAAATTGTATTGTATCACAATTACATGAAAAAGCAGATGCAACATACTGGCGGCGAATGTTAAACTGATACCAAATGTATCCGATACTTCGACAGTGTACTCATTTGCAGTACGTGATACAAGTGAAAGTAACAGGTTGATACTCTGTGACCTATTTCTAGTATAGAATATAGCCCAAGTCAAAATAATGCCCAAGTCAAAATAATGGTCACGATGGAGCAAATATTGACAACAAAGAAAGTTTACAATTTTGGATGCTTTATAGTTTTGTAGTTGTGCCAGGTTCAGNATGGTCCCGATGGAGCAAATATTGACAACAAAGAAAGTTTACAATTTTGGATGCTTTATAGTTTTGTAGTTGTGCCAGGTTCAGATTACTTGACGTGTACTGTAGCCATGTCTGTTTACGTATGTATTTTTATTCACAAATTTTCATCTTTACTTTGATGACAAACAGTTCTCTTAGCAGAAGTTGACAACAAAAGATATCAGGATATAACTATAATATTTTCAACATTATAAGTGTTATCAATTTCAATTTCCACAGCTGTACAAAATTTCAGAAATCTTAAATGCTAACCAGCAGCAAATATTCTTTCGTTATTATCACAGACACTAAAGGGTAATGAAAATGTTTCACAATTATCTGTTGCAAAGAAGTCACCATACAAATAAAATGTTACTAACATACTACTGCATATACACTAAGTGTAAATGAACATCTGAAATGTTACTAACAATTTTATACATTTTAAGATACATAAGCCAACAAGTGCCTCTCCAAAACTTACTGACAAAACCCACGAAATTTCAAAGTTTTATCATAATCATCTACAGCAGCGTTTCCTAACCTTTTTCAGCCACGGACCCCCACTTATTTCACTCACTTCAGCCAGTCTCGCACACCGCCCGCTGGCGCACGTTCGTCGTGCTAAGTAAGCGTAGCGATTACGAGACTTTTGGTGGCATTTATTTATTATTGTTAAATGGTCCAGAGATGAGACTGCAGACCAACATACATGTACTCGCAGACCCCCAGGGGTCCGCGGACCCCAGGTTAAGAAACACTTATCGACAGCAACAGAACTCAAATATGTATTTCCTCAAATAGGATCTTTGCTATACAGCAACTTTATAGTTTGTATTTCCACACTGAGTTAGCAAATACAAACATTGATGAGAACATAAATTAATTTTTCAGTAGAAATAACTTTTAAATATTTTTTGGTATTTCAATTTACCTAAATTCTTATACAAACCACTACAGGTATACAAAAATGCCCACAAAAATACATAAAACGTAAGACTGCCAATGCTGTCACTAAGGAAAATGGCACACTTAATTTCACTATCTCTATCACTTATACTTTTACTGGCAGTCATTATCATATATTTCAAAAATAAATCTTATGACAACTTGACTTCTGCAAATGTATACAGATTTGGTATGTTGCTATAAAAATAGTTTGACGCGTGCTTATGTCGTACATATATACATTTTATATATTTCATTTTCTTCAAGTTATGTCTCACTGGGGAAGAGTAAACAGAATAGTGATTGAAAAAAAACATCGCACTAGACACTGTGTTACAATAAATACTATGTTGCAGTTCTTGTCACCCCCAATTCTCATTTTGAAGATATTTAAGGAACAACAAGTACAAACCACTGTACGTTTCATTAACTGGCAGCGATCCAACCACCACTGCTCGCAATATAATGCAGGATGCGAGATTCCAATCCTATGGAGTTTGCCAGCAGATCATCTTTCTTGGAACCTTTCTTCAGGAATTCCTGTAAAAGTACATATCCCCCAATGATGTTCTCCATAAGCAGTGTTCACAGTAAGATATTGGATGTAAAACTGTTACAAAAGCAAGTAACTATACTGAAGTATACATTTACTTCAAAATCACAACACAAAATTCTTAATGCTGTAAATACACAGTATTACACGAGAATAATTCTCAGAAGTAGAGACCTGAATAACATGTAAATCAGAACAGGACTTGCTTGTGATTCACGCAGTCAATTTTGTATATGTGGGGTCTAATACAGGAGCAATTGAAGCTATCCAATAAAATGAGTTTGCAGTTGTTAACATCTAAACAAATCAGTTGTTAACACCATCATATATCAGAATTTGGAAAAGTGGTTGTCACACATCTTCCCTTCTTCAGGCATAGCCAAGAAATGTATACCAGGTATTGGAATACTGCAATGGCTGGTAAAGATTCCTCAAATAAGCATTACTCAGTCATGTCTGGGGTGAAGTAGCTTCAATCAGGTCTGATAACTGCTAACTGCCCTTTGCTACCTAGCATAACTGTCAAAAGCAGTTCCCTAGCATTTATACATGACTAAAAAATTACACCAATAATTGAATTTATATTATTGTTGTGTGCTCATTTGATCAGCATCTTGTATACCCTTCTGTTAATTCACTGAAAAATGCCACTGCAACGATCAAAACTATTACCTGTCCAACAGTTCATATTCGTGTAATTACTCTAAAACTACTGCTTCATTATGCTGCACTTTGAATGTTGTTTTCCACCTCTGCCTTTCTCGGTCACCCCTTCCTGCCCGTAATAAACCTGTACCAAAACACCTCCAAAATATTAAGTTTTAAACTGCACATCTCAGGTAACATACAAAAGTATTTTCCTAGCCAACTAACAAACGTCTTCAACAAAAAGTCTTTCAAAGCTAATTCCTTAAACAAACTTTAATATTCCAAAACACTTCTCGACCATATAACTGTATGAAATGCAGATCCAAGAAATGTTGCAACAATTATGATCACACTAACTGTTGACAACAATCTAAGGTTAACAGCATAAAAGATATGTTTATGTTTTAGCAAGGATTGTAGAATGTTTAAATCCACATTATTAGTTTCCTATATTGTTGTACATGCTTTCACAACATGTAAAAATTAATTTAAAACAAACTGCAGTAGAAAGTGAAAATATGATTCTGGAAAATGTAATCACGATAATTGCTTAAAATTATAGTTGTGTGAATATTTAGTATACTGAAGCGGTAACAAAAAATCAGATCTTTCATTTAATTTCCGCAAGAAAACTGGTTGCTGAATGTGAAAATTTTCAACTTCTATGAATTTTCAATTATTTATCAATTTGCATAATTGAATAGCAACGAAAATTTGTATTTGTGTATCCATTTGTCCACTGTAATACTAATAAAATAACTACATGAAAATAAATTAGGTAAAATAAATAAGTTCTTCAGATATATTATTACAGCATTTATTTCTTACTTATGTTACCACTAAAAGTCACTAATTTATTTAAGTACTTAACAGAAATATTTTAGAAGTACAGTGGAGTCTCGGTTAACCGTCACCCTTTTAACCGTGAGTTTCTGTTAACCGTCAGTAAACTGACACGACAAGTAAAATAATAAAAACTGGATACAAAAACCAACTTAATAAACTAAAAATGAAATAACTTTTTTCTTGCTTTATATTAGATCAAATTAAGCACATTATTGAGTTGAACAGTACATATATTGTACTGTAATACATATACCCAGTAAAAATACATTATGTGTGGTGCGGAATGCGAATGACTCACGTTTGTTATTTATGTACAACCTACTTATGTACTTCCTCCAATTGTTTCGTCTTCCTCACCACCCTACCAGAATTCCTAGACACTTATCCGCCCTCCAATTCCTACAGTCAGTTCAGTAGCGGTAGTCACTTAGTCAGCAAGTCATTGTCCTCAGTTTGTTGTCAAATTGTAATGTGTTTAAAAATGTCTGAGAAACGGAAACGTGTTGTATTGGGACTTTCTCAAAAACTTGAAATTATAAAACAACTGCGTAAAGGAGAAAGTGCGACGAGTATCGCTCCACTATATGGAATCAGGCAGACGACAGTCAATTAAGTGTTTTTACAATGTTTACTGCTTTACTTCCTATTACTACTTTGGTGTCATCTTTCTGATTCTGAATAGAGTGATATTTCACTTAAAATAATTAGCAACTTTTCACAGTTTTTGCTTTCACAAAATTTGTTGCAATGCTTTTAGAAAATCAAGCAACAGTTCTCTGAAAATATTAATGTGTGGAAATGCTGACTGTAGAATTACATTCAGTTTTTCCAATGTTGGGAGGACACCTAGAATAAATGCACAAAATGCTTTATTTAGGTCAGAAGAAAGGAGTATAAATAGTTTTTCTTCCCGATTTACAAAAGGACTTGTATTCTTCAGAATAGGAACATCACTGTTTGCTGATGTCAAAGAAATTCTCTTTTTGCTGGAATCAGTAGCAGAACCCAAATTCTTAATTTTCTCATTTATGTTTTTCTGACATATCCCATCAGAGGTTCAACAGGATGATGATTGTAGTTTGGGAATTTTGTAAGAGGTGAGATTCGAAGATGAAGGTTTCTCATTTACAACCTCTCAGTTAAAGAAACTAAGCAATGGTTCCCACTGTTCAAAAACCCTCAACAAACTTCTTCCAAGAGAAAGCCATCTTGAACAGACATGCTTGAGTATTTTCTTAGCTTCTGTATCATGGAGCTCTTGAAATTTTTGTAATCTTTCTTTTCTCTTTGAACTTTTTTCCAAATAATAAAAAATGTCCACAATAATGTCATCAACTTTTACTGGCAAAGCAGATACAGCCTTTTCTGCAGATAAATTTATCAGGTGACAAATGCAACCAATCACAATAAGCCCAGGGTGTTTCTCTTTCAACACTGCCGCAACACCATTTTTATGGCCAACCTTTACAGCTGCATTATCTGCACAAAAAGCCACGCAGTGTTCAACGGGAATGTTATTACATTCAAGCTGTGCAAGCACTAAATTACCTATATTCCGTCAAGTAGAATCTCCTTCCAAGGCAGAGGTAGAAGGAACAGAGTTCACAATTTTCTCCTGTGTATCATCGTAAAATGTCACTACAATGGGATACAATTTTGAATTGGTGTCATTGCCTCCATCAGTTGAAACAGAAAATGGTGCATTCTGCAAACACTGTACTACACTAGGTTTTGCATCAGAAGCCATTTCCTTTACAANGAGTTCACAATTTTCTCCTGTGTATCATCGTAAAATGTCACTACAATGGGATACAATTTTGAATTGGTGTCATTGCTTCCATCAGTTGAAACAGAAAATGGTACATTCTGCATACATTGTACTACACTAGATTTTGCATCAGAAGCCATTTCCTTTACAATTGCTAAGGTTTTTGTACGACCACATCCATACTTCTTTGCAATTTCCAAGTCTGGGAACATTTTTTTTTAGTAGCAAACCTGCATGATCTGCAGCAGTTAGGGGAATGTTGTGCTCTACCAAAAAAGAAGTAAACAAACATTCTACTCGTGTAACGTCCAAATCGGAATTTCCAGGTTTTGCAAAGAACTCAGAAATCTTCTGATGTTTTTCCTGGCACTTTATGTTAACGACATGCTTTGCGCTTTTAACGTGTACACTTATATCTGTTTTCCCACCATGTGCAATGTTTATGTCGCATTGGCATATACTAAAAAAGCCATACCTATAGCCCTGGTCTGATTTTATAATACATGGAAACTCTACACTGTAGGAATCCCGGAATGTCTGGTAGTAATACTGCTTTTTTTCTACTCATCTTTAGTTTTAAACTTTGCAGAGTCGACAATAATTAACCCATCAAGACCTCACAAAAACATGGCCACCAAGAGACGTAATACACACCACATTGTAATCACAGTCCATATGTAGTTACATACAGCTTTTATCGCACACAGTATTAAAATCCTGTAACACATGTTTCAACTAGACTTCAAATTGAAACAGTTCACGGTAAAATCAGTGTCTACACGTATTTATATTCTCAAACAAATCCGGTAGCTATCAAAAACTCCACAGACGGAAAAATGCAACTACAACAAACAATAGATATGCGAAAATCGATTGTCGCCCTATTGTAACGCGATTGCTTGGATGCAGGCAAAATCAGTATCAATCTATATCATCACAACACTACGATTTCCGTGCTTTAAAGTAAAATAATCGCAAAAATAATTTTTTACTGAATCAACTAACTACAAATTGGAAGAATGTACATATTTCCGGAAAAAACATATGACAGCTTTTTCCGGAAGAATTCTGGAAAAATCGGAAAGGTTGGCAGGTATGCAATATTATAAGGTGACATAACTGAAAATTCATTCAAGTTATTTATCATAAAATTAGCAATTTGCTCATGCATGCCCATTGCCATTTCTTGTGTGCCGAAAATCAAAAAATAAAGGGACTGAAATAGGCAAGCTCGGCCCCTAATAATTAGAGACCTGAAAAAGTAGGTGTTATTTTCTTGCTACAAAAATGCAGGTTTCTGCATGAGAATTCCTTAATTTTTTCATGTCATCTTTATAAAGACATACATAATTTGAGAAATATCACTTTATTCGTAAAACCTGAAGTTGGCAGTGTTATTCCTATTGAAAAGCAGGGTTTTTTTTATAACAATTATTTCCTTGCAAAAATACCTAATCCCAGAGAAAATACAGCCAAGTTATTAAGACAAAACTACTAGTTTCCTTTATCAACAGACAACATTGAAAACCATTTCCACATTTTCTTACTTAAGATTTTGTATTCTGCCAGACACCTGGAACAACAGCCACAATGCACTGGCAAGGGCATACTGTTTCATGAAGAGACTAATGTAAACTATACACAATTATAAAAGCACTTTTTAAAAAATAATAATAAGTGCCTTGTACGTACAGAAAAAATAAATTAGAGAAATCTACCTTTATGTTTTTAACTATCTGAACTTTCAAAAACAGATTTTTTTGTTAGGCCCGCTAACAAATTTTTTGTTTGTTCAAAACTTGTAATTTTTTACTGCACATATTTACAGAGAATATGTATGATAAATAATACAGTTAGCTGGAAGAATACAAGATTAAAATACGTGAAAATTCAATTTATAAATATGTTTTACATAAATAAATGCATAAAAGCACATTTTTGACTGCCGCTCTGCTGCGTAGAAAATTAATAATTGTTGGATAAAACATGAAGATGTTATGAATGTAAACAAACTCAGCGAGCTAGTTGGCGAGAATTCCATAGATAATGTGGTGCTTGGCAGACGTGAACACTACAACGGCGGGGTTTCCTAGTGAGCAAATAAACTTTTGCAGGGCCGTGCACTAGAATGTTAACTCAAAGTGACGCATCATCACTTGCGGTCATGTTATTTATGGCCGTAAAACCTCGTTACGGAAAGTAAAACATGTTTTCGTTTATGGTGATAAATCAAAGAAATCTACTGACTAACTCTGCATGCATTCGTATTCAAATATGAAAAAGCACACAAAATACGTCGCAAGAAGCAACTATGTGGCAAAACAATAATTCGCGAAAATACTACAGGATTTCGTACAGTTCTTGAAATACAGCTAGAATTCTCAAAAATTGTAATTTTTCGGTTTTTTTTANAAATACTACAGGATTTCGTACAGTTCTTGAAATACAGCTAGAATTCTCAAAAATTGTAATTTTTCGGTTTTTTTTAAAATGAAAATTTGCACTTACAGTGTTTGTTAAATTTTCAGGTCTCTACAGCAGTGATGAAAATTTCATCTTAACTTGTGCGCTAATTTACATTCTGATTTCCTGT
>NQII01000717.1:1007480-1038917 GCA_002778355.1 Clitarchus hookeri
AAAGATTGATAACCTATCAAGTAAAATTAGAGGAAAATTAAAAACAAGTATCTCATTTTACAACGATGCTACTAATCATGAAGAAATTACTCCAAATAACAATTTAGGTTATCTTCAATTAATAGAAGAGTTAAAGGAGAAATTCGCACATGCTAGCATATTTGATGAGAAATACAAAATTCTAAGTTTGCTGCCAAAATGCTGCAGAATTTCTAAAACCAAAGCTGAGTTTAAGTGCAGTGAATATTTAGTAAGAAATACAAGAGCTTTTATAGCAAAACATGGTGTGCTACCAAAAGTTGATAAAAAAAAAAAAGTGGAAATCGCTTAAGTATTGAAACCATAAAAGTTTGTAACGCATTTTTACAAGAGTGATGATGTAAGCAGAATCATGCTTGGTTTTAAGTACTTTGTAACAGTTAGATCTCCAAGTGGAGCGAAGACAAAAGAACAGAAAAATCTAGTATTCTTTACTTTCAGAGTTTACTTCATTAAGGCCCAAGTGTTGCATGCTAGCTGGTGCCAGTGGCACACATTCTGTATGTGCGCGCCTACATCACCAAAATGCGAAATTAATATGTACTGGCAGCTACAGTGAGAAAATGTTATACAAAGATTTAATGAAAATGTTTGTTTGTGCTGATTCAAAAGAAAGTAATATGCTTTCACAATGTTATAAATGACCTGGAGTTGATGTACTGGATGGAATCAACTGTGAGGAAGATGAGCTACTGAGTGAAATAATGTACAAACAGTGGTTGTCAACTAACCACTGTGAGCTTGCCACCTTAGTGAAAAACATGGAAGAGTTTTATTGGTCTAAAGGAAAATTTGATAAAATTAAAAGCCACACACTTTGTTGCAAAACGTCAGTCTCAATTTCTAAAATCAAAAACAGAAAATATTACTTCTGCTGAGTGCATAATTTTGGGAGATTTCTCCAAAAATTATACTTTCGTGATGCAACATGAAGGACAAGCATTTCATTGGGTTAACGCACAAGCCACATTACACCCATTTGTTGTATATTACAAAGAAAGTGATTCCACAAAGAGTGAAAACTTTTGTGTTGTCAGCGACTATTTGACACATGATACTGTAGCTGTTCACACAATTCAGAAAATTCTGCTTCAACATTTGAAAGACAGATTTCCCAACTAGACAAAACTGTATTATTTTAGCAACGGTTCAGCTTCTTAATACGAAAAAAAACCTTTGTTAGCCTGGTTAAGCACAAAGATGATTTCGGCCTGTCTGATGAATGGTATTTTTTTGCCACATCTCACGGCAAAAGTCCATGTGATGGTGTTGGAGGTACAGTTAAACATCTTGTGACAAAGACTAGTTTACAAAGAACCACTGAAAACCACATTGTATCGCCACAAGAAATTTTTTTATTTTGTTCCACCAAAATTTTTGGAATAACATTTTTCTTTGCGCCATCAAAAGATATTGTTTGTGAAGAGAAGTTACTTGAAAGACGATTTCAAGATACTGAAGTCATTCCCAATACAAGACAGTATCATAATTTTGTTTCAGTAGATGGAGATAATCTTGCTGTCTACCAATACTCATCATCAAATAACTATTTAGCGATACCCCATCACCAAACAACAACAAGCTGTTTTGCCAGACCTGAACGATTGTTTGTGTTTTATTTACGACGGTGACTGGTGAATTGGAATGGTTACAGGCCAAAGCACTCACTTCAAACTTACCAAGTCATTTGTATGGGTGAAATAAGTAAATATTTTAATAACGTCACAACTTGAGGTAGTAACTTACAACGGAAGAACACACAACATAAGCAACAAACTGAATGAAATGTTGTCAGTGATTTTCATAGAGAGAATGGCACATACTACACAATATTGCTGCATAAAAATGGAGTTTGTAAATTCGAAATATTAGTAAAAATGTACAAACAGTGACTGTAAATTAGAGTGGAAATTAAACTGTGAATTTACAAGAAGAAGACTAAAATGTAGACACAGCAGTACCACAGCTATAATGAATTAACTTCTTGTGCAGTGATTAAGTAATTGTTATGTGTAAAACGGTTTGTGATGTTTTGAGGTTACTTGCCAGCATGCAGAAAACTTATATTGGCACACTCTCCGACTAAATCAAAGGTAATTAAAATTTGCATTCCTTTGACACAATTTAATTAATCACATTCAGAATGAAGTGAGAATATTATGCACAATAGATTAAATTTAAAAATCGACATTGTTATTTAAATATCTGTGTACTCAACAGGGGTGAAAATAACAGAATGGGACAACTTGTGCCCTATATCTATTCATCAAGAGTATCTTTTTATAAAACCCAAATATTTATTTTGTCCCCCACGTAACATTTTTTGACTTCGAAAAAAAGCTAATTTTAAATTTTTTCCAAAGTTGGCAACAATTTTTTCTAGGAAGAAAGTCTTCAACCCAGATAACTTTGATGTTGCACTCTGTTCTACATGTAGACACTAAGTACACAAAATATCAGATGTCTGAATGTAAATTTGGTGAAGCAAGGTGGGGTATAAAATGGGGTAAAACAGTCATCTGAATGCTTGAAAGCAGATGGTCACGATCTTGCAAAAACAATATGTATTTTATAATATAAATATACAGTGTAATAGTATCTTAAGTATGTTTTTGAATGACATTAAAAATTCTACAATAGGTGACATTATAAAAGTTACTGCTGATTGCGTAAACCTCCGAAATCTGTGAAATTTGCTTGCAGTGTGTATGAAAAATGGCTGCCATCATCCACTTGAAAGTAAAAATCTAAATTAATGTTTTTCTTTCACCTTGAGGATAGGGTAACATAGGAACCAATTTTTATCAAAATCAAAAATGGTGAAGCTTTCATTTCTTTTTTTAATTTGATGATTTAATATGGAATGACTTAGGTACTAATTAGCTTGTGCAGGAATAAAGAACAGCTATAATTAAGATGGTCACTTACAAAAGCTATTTTAACATTTGAGGCTCAGAAATGCGGGACCAATAAGGGTGAAACTGCCATGTATATCAAGTGCATCATCATTACTATGCACAAGGCTCTGAACTGATATGCAGTGTTTTTGTTGTCCTGTGTGCACCTATTGAACTTATAAGTGGTCACACTATATTTTGAGAAATATTGGCTGAAAAAGATGTTGAAACAATGTTGGAGGGCTTCAAAATAATATATATAGCATGCATAATATTTTTAATGCACCATTCCATCCTCGTCTTGGGAATGTTTTCGTAGCTAAACATGTTGTGGACATGTTTAACCATTTAGTCAAAAAAACTCATATTTCAAACATGCAGCAATGTCAATCAAGCACCAGATAGGTGACCACCTTAATTTTGGAAAGTGAAATGAAATATGCTGTATATCCAAATGATAAAATTTTTTTTCAAAATAATTTACAAATTGTATGAAATTATACAGAAACAACAAGACACTTGCAACTAAATTCTGGGTTTTAGAAAGTTCTGAATGATTTTAAACAGTGGTATGAAACGTGGAAATATTATCACCCCACTAAAGTGATGTTGAAATGCCTCTTATAAGATTTACAATGAGCCAAATAACCAATGTTGTTATCATTTAAAGGTTAGAATACATATATGCCATCAAGCATACACTCCCATCAAGGCACGTGCAGAGAAGTAATGGATTAACACATTCTGCGGATTGCCACAGCAAAGAAGGGTACCTAGGGATGACATTAGTAGCTATTTGAAAATGGGTATCCTCATAGCAGACATGCTACGATGCTGTAAAACATCAATAATTCGTAACACTTGGAGCTGCATTCAAAATTTCCAAATTATGAGCCTGTAGCCTTATTTAGTTACCAAATTAATGGAACTCAATGCCAACAAAAAGAATTGCAATTCACACATCAACACAAGAATCACCACACACTCCCCTCTCAAATGTTAACAATTGGAGAGAGATTATCTGACATACACATGCACGAATATGTTTCATTTAATCAGCAATAAATCTTCATACTACTGATACGAATGCAGATGGTTTGTGTATGATTTATAATTAAGACTATCAGTTTTACCATCATGAGGGTAAGTAAACAAACATTTTTATTTAAAGTATATGGTATAACCTTGGTTTATACTTATATATGAGCTGTACAGGATAATCTGTATAATTACTAAGTACAGTAAATATGGTTCACTTTCTTTCAATAAAATTGTATCGTAAGCCATACAAAAAAAAATTATTGGGGGAAAAAAATGTTATTAAAACAGACATGCAATTCATATTAGCAATTATCACCTTTGGATAACTGATATAGTATTACATTACACTGAACTTCATGAACACTGCTGATTATAGTGATGATGTAATGTTGCCAACATCTTCAAAAAATTTAGACATTTTATTACTACAGCCAATTCCACATAACTCTATTGAATTCATGGAACATATATTTATATAGCCAACAGTACTCGTGAAGCTTACTGCAACACAATATAACGTCAACAGCAAACAAAGTGTAAAATAATTTAAAGAAAAAATTTTAGTGATGAGAACTACACTTCTAAATACAAACATTTCTCCTCCCTTTTATAAGAACTTTTAGAACTTCAGAAATTTTTTTATCTTTTTAAAACTGATATTGCAATATTTATAATATGTTGTTCGCAAATAGTCACCTCTCTATTCTATGACCCTTCATGGTTCCCGGGAAAAGGGTCGTTATTTCGAGAAGGTTGTTATTCCAAGGGTCTTAGAATCGAGAGTTGACAGTAAATGGCTGAAAAGAGTGAATAGCACACTATCATAGACCACAACAACACGAAGCCTCATGCAATTTGCAGTACAACTGCAAGTAACATAGGGCATTTTTATAGTGCTTTGTTTCACAAGTTTAAACTGGAACATATGGCAGTAAAAACATAATGTAACAAGGCAAGTGCACAGAGCGCAGGCATAACTTCAGAAGGGACAGTGCATTGCTGGTTTAAAAAATTAGTGCATGTGACCAAGCAGACTTAGAGGGCACAAGTAAAGGGTTGCTAATGACGTATGATGTGTAAAAGACATTTTCCTCTATCGATGATATCCCCTGGCAACCATACAGCAATCTACCACCACGGAAACTGAAGAGCATGGTGTTGGAAGGTTAGGCCAAGCGTTGCCTCTAACGCCGCACCGACTTGCACAAATCTACCTCTCTGTTTTGCAAGTGGGCCAGGCTGGACTACCACCTAGTTACCACCCATTCTCACATGCATCACGCAGGTGCAGTCTCCACATCCCTGGCCCAGTGTGGCATTACAGTGGGGGTATACAGCCACAAGCAAACCATGAAAATGTCAGTCATTCTTCCCCTACCAGAATCATCAATCTACTGCTCTGGAAGACCACATGAATATTGTGAAGTTCTGTAGCAATAGTGAGCTAGCTCTTGCGCTCCATGGTAGCACTGTGCCACCCTAACTAACACTGTGCTGTGTCCACCATTAACCTAGCTCAGACTAGCATAGTTATTTGAAGAGAATTAAAAGGGAGGGCGGAAAAAGATTAGAGTAGATATTAAGGGCATCCCGCACAAGTTTGCATCTGTGATACCTACTTGTGCAATAGCAATTTGCCTATGGGTCAGTAAATATGAGGAAAAAGATACAGCCATTTATAACTTAACTTAAGTATATCATATAATTGTAGCTTTTTTACTATTCTGCCTACCTTCCACCATTACCTACATCCATCTACACCTGCCCCTTTTTCCACTCGTTCTGTATACGAGGACGAGGAGATACCAACAGGGATGAACCAGGTAAATCAACAAGAGAGAGGGCTACTAGATTTTTCACAGCAGTGGCGTCTGCACTTGAGTGGGGGGTCGCAGCCACACCTGACACCTGATCTAGTGGCCATGCAAACTGTCCTTGCTCGACCTCTGGGCACTCTGAAAGCACTACCCAGCGTGATATCCGGTAGCCCACCAATAATACAGAAGGTGAACAGTTTTGGACATAACTCTACTTAACCACCTCTGTTTGCTCTATTGCATCCAGACCTGCTGGGAACAGAGGACTGATGGATGGAGGAAGTGCCTAATCCACTCCACTCTCACATGAGAAAGGGCAATAGGAAAGCTGAGAGGCGTTCATCAGGGACCATCTCAACTATCTACCTCGCACCTTCCGTACAACCGTCACGTACCACTCCTTCGCAACCACCTCTCCTGTGCGCCTTACTCCAGACAAAGGGGGTAAACCAAAAACTCCCAGAAAGCCAAAAACACTGGGAAACAGGTCTGGCTACCTCATTTATCCAAGATGCAGAATGAGACAGGGCATAGCAATAATACCAGATTCTAAGTGTAGAGCCCCATGTCCGCAACAAGACCTCTTCCCCTCTCTTGTTAATACCTCCAGTCAGACAGAACAACTCATAGTCCGGTTCCCAAAAGGCAAGGTTTGTGCACACACAGAAGGACCTTGGTTGGGCGAGCATCCCTATATACCAAGGAACCGATTCTCAACTAACAAGTGAACACAGTATACATAAACTCAAAGTCCAACTCGAGAGGCAGAGAATTTTGCAGTATCACCACAGCACTCTTAGAGGTTCTTCACTCCGCCCAACAATGTTACAGGGAAGAACAACCTATGGACAGGACCTGAGATCCCAGAGACTACTCCAAATCCCTGAGCCTCTAATCACTCCACATCTGGCAGTCTAGCTTCAAGGCCAGAGACCAGATATGGTGCTAGGTAGTCTGTATCAGAAAGTTTAACTGGAACTGCTGATCCCTGCTGCAGAGACCACGATTCATCCAATTATCTCCAATTATCTCCATANGGTAGTCTGTATCAGAAAGTTTAACTGGAACTGCTGATCCCTGCTGCAGAGACCACGATTCATCCAATTATCTCCAGGGGCANAGTCTAGCTTCAAGGCCAGAGACCAGATATGGTGCTAGGTAGTCTGTATCAGAAAGTTTAACTGGAACTGCTGATCCCTGCTGCAGAGACCACGATTCATCCAATTATCTCCAATTATCTCCATATCAACTGTAAAGGCGTTGTGTGGAGGCAAATCCACACACCAGTAACACAGAACTTGCCAAACAGTTTCAACGGTACCAGTTCAGTCATTCCCATTCACCAAATAAGGTAAAGTGGGAGGAATGTACAACTATCTACCACATAAACCAACGGAACATCACAAGCAGCAGTGGTTGGACATCTGTGATAACCTATTGGTTTGTTACCACAGTGAGTCCCTAATTTATATCACAATGTGTTAAGCTGGAGTTACAATAGCCTAACACATCCGTCCGTCATACATTCGTCCCTCTTCCAGCAGAACGATTTACAACCAAACATCGTAAGTCTGTTGTAAGTTCATTGCTGCAAACTAATACAAACAAAACTTTCTAGAAATAGGAAAAATTATTGGCGGTTTAATGTGTACATGAATACACAAAATGAAAGTACATGTAAATAACAGAAATTAGTGGTAGTTAAGAATTTTTTTTTTTTAATAATACAAGATTAATTTTGTACATTGCTATTCCACAGAAAAAACTCGTGTTCTCAACACAATTTTCAACATTACATCACGAAAAATGTAATGTCATTGCATTTTGCACCTACATAAACAAACATATGAAAACAAAAAATGAGCAAAGCAAAACACAGCACACGTTACACAGCCTTCTAATGAACTTGGAATGAACAGTTACGAAAAAAAAAAGTTTAGAAGTCTGTAATTCCATCCGATCGTAAGTCAAAAGTTAAAGCTCGCCAAGATTTTAATGGACGGACTGATGGAATTTTTAGAGGCACCTGAATGGCTGCTGGTCACGTGACTTAAGGACATGTGATGGACAGATGGATGGGACGGGTTATTGTAACTCCAGCCTTACTTGAGCTAGGTGTACAAATTACTGCCACTGTCGTAAACTGTGTAGACATTAGCAGTCCAGTAAAAATGGTGTTCGTTGGTAAATAGAAAGTGTCCTCTGCTATTAGCAAACAATGCCAACACAACACGGCAAAAATTATGACACAAGCTCAGCGACCCCAACGTATGAAGTGATCTAGCTCACTCGAAATTCCATGGGACTATATCAAACTACCACATGATTATGCATTTAAGTTACTTCATAAAGGATAGGGTGTTAAAAAAAACAAGGACAGTGCACAAAGTGCTTTCCAAAACTTCCTAGTCTAAAAACCGGAGCTAAGTTTACTAAGGGATAGGATTGAGAATCGTGTGAATTGGCAGGAATGAATCACTACTGATAGAAACTACTTTACATGATGAAGATGTGTGTAATCCATTCCAAAACTCTGTATGTGTGCAAGGTGCAGAAACTGTTAATGTATTTATTTCACAACAACCTGGTAGTTTCTCCCCTCCCCTTTTCCATTGTTCTTAAACCCTCTCTTTCGCCTCTCCCTCCCCCACCCTAGATACACATCAACATATAATTATAAAAATATGTAAATGAATTGGAACAATAATTTACAGTTATATTAGTGGACTATATTTAAAATTGAATAAAGTCATTCAGGTGAGCATGAACTGCCCACTTATGTATTACATAAACATATATGTATGCATCTAACACGTTGACCAAGCATTACAAAATCCCACACTACAGCGACTTCCAGATACTATGGATATCTAAGATATCTGCATTTGGGAGTTCAGCATGTATGTCATGCCGAATGTGATCAACAGAAGAAATCTTCCATCTTCAAAACAACACACACTGAGAATGTCTTGTGAATATTATAAATTTACATAAGAAGAATTTCAGCACAGAAAAACTATCATGTTAGTAAAAATTATATTTTATATAATTGTGTAGGCCTAAATTAAAAGATTTAGATTAATTTTCATAACTAAATTATTTGGCAATCAAATGTGGTAGCATTCTTTTTCCCACAAGATAAACATGTAAGTTCAACCACTTTCACAAGATCATAAAGATGATCTTTTTTCAGAGCAAAGCCTACAACAATATTTAAAAATATTTGCAAACCTCTAACAAAACAAAACATTTTTTTTTTAAATCAGAAGAAAGTATCAAAATTCTTATAATGTAGGCAACAGAGAAGGGAGGAAAAAATTTTTGTTACATTTATTCAAAGCGTAATGGTGGAGTAGTTTTCATTTTAGGCTAGCATAACCTCACTTTATGTATCTTTGGTGGCCTTCCCCTCCTAATACTACAGATGGGCGGGCAGCTTGGAGTGTTGGATGTTTAATGTATAGTGCCTCTCAAGGTCACACCAGGAGCCGGTTATTTCCGGCACGTGACTCACTGTTTGGCATGTGTATTTAAGTGAGAGCAAGGCAGACACAAGTCACTTGGCAATTGGGTGTTTTATATGTAAGTTTGTACCATGGCACTGGTTCTAGAGGTGATGTCAACATGCTCCCTTGGCCAAGAAGATTGCCAGTCCTCTCACCAATCGAGAATGTTTGAGACCAGATTGGATGGCAACTTCAGCCAGTTGCAAATACATTGAATTTGGAGGCTCAGTCACACCAGCTGTGGCTGGATCTTCCTCAGAGGAACATCAGAGTCTGTTTGCTTCCATGACCGACTGTATTGACACCTGTCTCTGTGTTATGGGTGGTCCAACACCATAATAAGTGTATCCTGCAAGTGTTGGTCCCCTGCAATACATAACTGGTGTGGTACAATATTTTTATGTTTTCTGTATAAATACTTGTACCATGTCCTGTTGATGCACACCCTATTGGGACTTGTGGCTGATGGGCGACATCCAGGTTCTTCCGCCCTCAGACAACTGAAAAGCACGAGTCGCCGTTCTGGGTTATTCTTGGGTAGGGGTGGGCGAAGCTTAGAAAATTCAAATTCAAATCGTCGGGCAACTTAAATTATTCATTATTATTTGCCCAAAAAATAAAAGACTACGTGGGCTTAGTAACATTAACATTTTTATTTGGCGTATGCTACACACATGGCTATGTATGAATCACGAAAACATAACCTCAACTCAATAGAATGCCCATAAACTAGTCTAAACTGTATTTCAATGTAAAAAAATTGTCAGTATCTAATTTTACTTACAAGATAACAAAACTGAATTGTCAGGAAAAAAAACCTTTGTGTTTTATGAAACCCTGAATTATCTTCCCAAACTTCACTCAGCACCACAGATTTTAATTGTTAATATATGTTTATTTCCCTCTTGCCAAACAGCGCCTTAGAGCATTACAGTGTGAAAAATAGGAGATTACAGTGTGAAAAATAGGAGATTAAACTGCAAGTTTTACAAATTTAACTGCTGTTAAATTGCACCTACTGCAATTCAAATCTCAGTAAAATAATATAAAAAACAGTAAAGTGTTAATAACTACGCTTCACTTCATGCCATTTTGAGTAGCCTCTGAATACCCATACAGCCAACAGTGTTTCGTTGGTAAAATCATAGAGCAAGAAATAAATGAATGGAACAGTTACCGTGAGTATTTGTAGAAGACAAAGATGGAGACCAAACAAAATTTAAATAAACTTGATGCTCCACAAAATTAACTCTAGTAATTTAATAATGTATACGTACGCACTGGGGTGTAGAAAAATGAGCACTGCAATTAATTATTGTGTCCAAGTTTTGTACGTTTCACACTTTGCTGAAATAATTTTTAGTTTATTTAATTATCTTGCATTTAAGTTAAGAAATATGCTGATATGATGAAAAATGATTTTTAAGTCTCTTATAATAAGCCTGGATTAATTTTTCAGTTTGTTATTTAGATTATTTAGCAAGGAAGGCAATATGTGTACTTACATAGGGAAAAACTTTGATTAAGTTTTTTGTAAATCAGTGGAAAACTTTTCTTTTTAATCTGCATTTTACCTAGCTTGTAAAAATTACGTATTTATTAAATTTAAAAAAAAATAATTGGTGCAATGTGTACTTGTCAACAAACCCCTTCAATTCAATATTTGATCCAAATTCGCAAATATTTTAAAAAATTTGCTTTGAAATGAAATTTCTAGCTTTGCCCACCCCTATTCTTGGGGACAGCGGTCGCTGATTTTGTGACCTCAATCACGCTACACCTAGCCTTGGGAGGTGCACTGGCTAAAGTAGGCAGAGTGGGGACTCAAGTCGGGGTGAAACTTGGTGTGAGGTTTAGGCGTTTGGCCAACTTTTCAGTAGTGGCATGCCGGTTGAAAGAATAGAGAGTTGGATAGTGGGAGTTAGGGTAGGCGTGGCCTGAAGGAAATAAGGTAGGCTGTCTGAGGAGTAGGCAGGCCTGGTCTACTGTCATTCAGTCAAGTGGCTTGGCGAGCGAGACTTTTCTGGCAGACACAAGTACCTGTCAAAGTTAACAGTAGCAGGTTTGGGGCAGTTTGTTGAGCAGTTTGTTGCTGACGGACCCAAGCATACAAGGAGACACGGGGCTCCCTGTCGGAGGTTGGCCTATTGTTCTCCAGCAAGTAACCTTGCAAATGGGACTTTGCTGGCAGACCCAGGCACGTACTGGAGGGGGTGATAGTCCAAGGAAGCAACTGCTCTTGTGCAACTCAGGACGATGGGCTTCCAAGTACCACGATGAGACAGTCCAAGTGGCTGTGGATGGGAATGAAGGTTCTGGCTCGTGACTACTCCCGCAAGCGTATAAGAGGTGTGATGATGAAGCAAGAGATAGCTGGAGCAAGGTAGAGAAATACAGAGCACTGGGAATGACAACTCAACCAAGTTTGGATTATGCCGGTTTATTGACTGATCAGTAAACACGCATAAACCAGCCTGTACCCTGACTAGGGCCTGAAGGGCCAATTCTAGGATGCCAATCGGTATGACGCCTAGTTGCGGTGGCGAGGGTGACCTCAAGTCAGAGGTACTTGGACTCGTGACGACAGTAGCTGAGCTACGAGGTAGCTAGGAAGGCGGGAGGCTTCGGTGCGATGGTGAGCAGCGTCGCGGTGTCGTACAGAGTAACACACCCGACAAGGCTGCATAAAGCAGTGATGGCTAGATGAAGTCGGTAGGCACTCGAGCAGTGACATTCTGCGAAACACTGATACGAGACAGAGAGATCGGTATGCGCTGAGTGAGTGAGACACAGTGCAACTGAACTGCGCGAAACAGCCTCAAACTGTGGGCTGCGGGCTCTATACATACTCTGAGCACAGGACCAGCGCGTAAGGNAGGTGGTGGCAGAAAACCGGCGGAGATAGTAGAAGCTAGCGGCTTGTTCTCCCTTGCGGCCAAAGGCCGTCGTCGTCGTCGTCGTGCTAAGGGGGTTGCGGCACAGCAGGATGCATCAGCTGGGCTGGGCCAACCCAACCCTGGGCTTCTAGGCGAGTCTAGATAAGTTGAATGATTACCCCCATTGGCACGTAACTGTTTCTGTACCAACTTATTACATGCCCCTACAATGGTACCTTCATATTGATCAATTTTTTTTTGCAAATATATGTATTTATCACATTGTTAAAACTTTTAAAGTTATAATAATTTGAATATATATATATATATATGTAGGTGCAAAATTTTCCACTGCTCTACCAAAACAATATACAATTCAAGATGACTGTCTTGTAAGAAGATACCCAAAACAATGCTGTCTCATGAAAGACATTAAAACCAAAGCCATCTCTTCCCATTAGCCTTTAAAATAAAATAAACACAGCCCTATCAGACTTATTTGGTCATTATAAAACTAAAACAGGTTGGAATGCCAACATAGCTACAACATCCCACCCATATATCCTATTAAATTTTACTTTAAGTATACATTGTTTTTCTGCCTGCAAATATAACAAATCTGTCCTCATCTTGGTACATTACATATCATTCCCTCTTGTAACGTTTTCTCACATATGTACAACATTAAATTTTTTGTCCCTTGAAAAATAATGTAATGGGGTTTCACTGTAAATGAACTATGCTGTTAAAGGAAAGCTAACAACAACCTGTTATATTGAATCTTGTCTCAAATAATCAGATCCTTGAATCCTGTGGATTTGGGGGATTCAACCAACTCATCCCTAGTTGTTTCAAATTTCATTGTTTTTAACATATTCTTAATGTCCAGGACGTCATCTTTTAGATGTGGTAACTATATTTTAAAAATGTAATTTATTAGTGCACAAATAGCAAGTACAGCGAAACCCTCCTGTGTATAGTTTCCCAATAAACCAGTTCATTAATTTTACACCTTGTCTATATTCACATGTATAATTTTATCCTTTTAATAAGTTTTCCTGATTAATAGGCACACTTTTTTTCAGTCCCTTTAGAAATGTCTTAACAGGATAAAATAACTTTGCAATGGAAAGCAGATAACTTTCCTGAAAAAAATTACACATTGCAACAGTATTATGCCAGTAGAGAAAAGAAAAATGCAGTCTGGAGGCAAGCATCGGAGTATGGACGTTTGTTAAGTAAATATGCATGAGTGAGAAATATCGGTAATAGGGGACGGAGGTAGAGTTAAAGGCAAACACATACACAAAGCATAAACAATAATTAAGAAATTTCTTTCCAAAAATAAATAATTTAATACACAAAAAAATTCATGTATTTCATAAAAAATGCATATGCACTATAACATTAAAAAACACATTTTAAAATGTATAAAAAATTGTATTAAAATAATACATACAAAGCATAATTTCAATGTTACCAACCTCAATCTCATAGGCAGTCAGGAGGTGGTACCCTGGGAGACTCTCAAGTTCAACAGAATTCAGAGTTCTCCCATCAGATTCCACCCCCTCCCTATTATCGCACAAGGCCTGGCTGCAACTTCCCAACACCAACTTTGCGTCGGATGAGAACAATGTTGGGACGACCGCGCCGTCTTTTTCTCTGCAACATCCCATCCATTTTTCTTGACTTCAAGTCATCCAAAAAAAAAAAGCAACAGCAGCAACATTGTTTATCAGAATGAAAAGTACTTACTTTTTTAGTAATTGTGTCGATGGAGGTGACTGGTAGGATCCACTGCTGCCCTAGGTGAAAAACACACTGATATAGAGATCACAAAGTTAGCTAACACAATGGAAACTGCACTTATATTAATGTAAAAAGTTGCAGAAAGAAACATTGTTAGTTATAAACACAAAAAGTTAAGCCATATAGATTAAAGTCGCAAGTAGAATGAAAAAACAAAAAATAGGATAAAGATTAAGATGCTAAATTAATATATGCAGTGCATGAGTGAAATGGAATAGAAAGGTTTTGGCAGTTATCAACAAGGTCTTGAGAACCAATGCAGGTGAAGTGTGATGAATATGGAGCAGTGTCAGAATGCACGGGCAGGAGAAACAGGAGATCACGAAGGAAACACGCATATCAGAATCATCATCCAGCACAATTTCCACGTGAAAAAATCCGGGAGTGGGCCCGCTGGGAATCAAACCCGGTTCACCTTAGTGGAAGATGAATGCTCTAGACACTATGGCCCATTTATGAGAAATTAATGTAGAGCAGGAGAGATTGAATTATGAATTAATTTTGTATCATTGACTTGCCAGTAATGTTGTGCATGCTTACATTTACAGTACTTATTTTTCAACTTATGCATACAATAGTTATTAAAATTTGACGATACAATAGACCCTTGATTTTATTAAGTGTCACAGTTCCTGAGAATGACTATGTAAAATCGTTATTTTTCTAAAATTGAAACTGATAGCCCAGCATGTGCTGCATCGACTGCCATGGTACAAACTTACATATAAACACCCAATTTGGAGAGAGAAGCTTTGGCTGTCTTTGGTTGATACTTGTCACTGCCAAGCACGACTTCTTTTCTTCTCCCTATATGACAGGCAAGACATGGGACATGGTTGCCTAGCAACCAGTGTTGCATACTCTGACGCGCAACAGGAGTAGTCATTAACCGGTCTAGGCTCGCCACAGGTCGCTCTTGAAGCCCAGGATTGGCTTGATCCAGCTGATGCATCCTTTCTGAACCGCAACCTGCTTTGCACCACGGCATGACGCTTACCCCTTCGGCCACAGGAGGGGAAACAAGTCACCAACTTTGGCCGCCTTTTTCCACTCCTGCCACTTCACCACCATCCTCCCTCTCGCTCTCTGCGACCTCTCTGCTACACCCGCACCCCTTGCACTGGCCCTGTATGTACAGAGCCAACAGCCCACAGTGCGAGGCTGTCTCTTGCAGCTCAATTGTAGGGTGTTACTCTGCCCGAACGTGCACTGACTTCAGCCATCGCTGTCTCACATGGATTTGTAGTAGGACATTACTCTGCCCGACCACGCACCAACGCCATAAGCTTCACTTACCGCTAGCTGGTTGTCGTTATCTGTCTAGATAGCCATGCTGCTTGTGAGCTTACAGAGTCTTCCATGCTTCTCAGCTACCCAGTAGCTCCGCACTTAGTCACGAGTCCGAGTACCGTACAACTGGGGTCACCCTTACTCCCTTCTGTGAGAACCGACTCTTTGTGATGCTTGGATATATGGCGACGTCCCGCCTTTCTCAGCAACACGAGAGAGGTCACCCCTATCCTACTGCTGTCATCTTATGTCAAGTGCTTGGGTCTGACAGCAACATCCCGCCCAGCCAATGTACTTGCTGGAGATCAGTAGTCAGGCCTACATTCCCCAATCCACCTGCCTACTTCCTCTCAGGATGTGACTACCCCTACAGATCACCCCCTGCCCACCTCTCTATACTATTACCCCTTATGCCTCGCAGGGCTAGGCAAGATAAAGCAGCCAAAAAGGGGTTAGCCCCAGTTGGAGGCCTGGAGAGTATTGAACACGGTGCCAGCCGAGTCTACACGTGGAAGAGAGAGAAAGATACGTGGAAGAGAGAGGAAGATGCTCGGCAGAGGGGAACCACCACCAGCTCCACGAGGGGAAACCGAAGCTTGCTTTGGCACGTACCACGTGCTATTTCACCACTGCCTCCCACACCACCGAAGAAGTCAGTAGTTCCAAGTCAGCCTTCAGCTGCAGATAAGGTGGTCAGATGCCTGAACTTGGTACCTAGCTACACTCCATTTTACAAGTACCAACTAGGCCTCTCTCACCAGCACACCTCCTCGTGTGTTCAAAGCACAGTGATAGAGGTTCAAAAACATGCCAGCTCCACCCCTAATAGAAACCCCACCAAGTTGACGCCGCCTGCTTCCCAGNCCAGTGAAAATGTTTGAAGAATGAACATCTTGCGATAAAGCCATTTCTTATTCTAATGTGCATAACACAGTGATAGCTACCACTTTGCACATTACAAATTAATAAGGTAACATGTATAACAAATTCTGTATGCATACACAAAGTAGTTAATCATACTATGTATAGTCCAGATTATACAATCAACGGCAAGAAATAATTACAGTCAGTAAAGCCTCCCTAAACAAATATTCCATATAACGAAATACTCCATACAACAAAATATATAATTTGTTCCTGGTAAATATCCATAAGAACAAAGCATATTTAACCTCTCTATGTACCAACGTCAATCTGTGAGCACAGCAACATAAAATCCTCTACAACAAAGTTAATGTATAACTGAAAATGTAAACAAAACAAGCCAACTTGGTCATAGATTGTACAAAATACAATAGTGCATGCAGCGTGAAACTCGCAATGTCTGCACGGAATCACTTGCACTGCAGCCATTCTACATTGTTTGCATACAATTGATGCTTGTCTATAGCAAACTTTTTTTCATTACGTATATGCCCTGTGTGTTATTTTATCTTTGGTAGTGAAAAAAATACTGAACCAGTGTGCGATAAGAAGCAGAGTCAAGGGCTGCTGACGAGACCTGGGTAATTGAGTACCCGGGTACCTGAAACCACCAGTACTCTGATACCCATTACGCATAGTGCATGTCATACCCAATCCATCTGGTACCCGAAGAGGTGTTTGCTTATATTTCCGGCGATGCTGTAGGTTCCAGTCTTATGTTTCCCCATTCCCGCAATTTCCTCTTTGATCCTAGTAGTGTATATATTTGGGATGTACGCCATCTTCTGCTAGTTCAGAGAGTACCTTTTTGACTGCAGGCAATACTTTTAAATGTAGTTTTCTGTGTTCAGAGAACGTTCATTTACCTGTATTTTTACACACTAATCGAGCTTTCCTAAACCCCTCAAAAGGAGATTTCATTCATTTTCTTATGTTGTTATTTTTGTTATAACAAATGTGTAACACACGTTTGGTTTATTTGTTTAGGGATAGTCGAGGAAACGTCAATGAAACCTTTCAAAAGACTCCTCCATTGGTTTGAATGGTTATTTGCCAATATTAAAAACAGGCCTTGCGGTGTATTTGTACATTTCATTGATGTTCCATATTACGTTCATGTGAATAAACGATTAAACGAATACAGTCTGAGTAAAATATATGTAGGTAAACCCATGTATGGATACATGCCTGTTTCCATAAGGAAAATTTCCCCTGTTCAGACGTGCAAATATGTAGGAAATAGACAAACTAATTATTGTAAATTTGTATTCATGTGCGATTTACAATATATACCATATTTGCCATTACATATGGTACAACATATTTGCCATTATAATGTATCTGTTCAGGTAGAATGTATATTTCAAGGTAACTGGTATGTATTTGTGCTCTTCGGTCACACAATATAAATTTACACAATTGCAAGGAACGGGTACCCAGGTAATAGGCTCTATGCGAGCAGGTACTCACTTCTTTGTACTTGGGTACCCGAGTATTACGCGATGAGAGCGGGTAGTGCACGGGTATCCAGGTACCAGAATACCTGGGTATCACTAGACCTAGTAGGCACGCAAAGGTACTTGGTGCACACGTATGGTAGAACGACGACTACACGCAAAACACACAACGAAGAGGCTAGATCACCACTGGCCACTAACCCACTCCATCCCCCCGCATATAAACCTGCAGGAGGGAGCGCCACGTCTGACAAGGAGGGAACTACAGCTTCTGGGATACACTCCAGCTAGGGAAGTCATTGCCTGCCACCCTGTTGTGGGTGTGAACCGTAGCACATGATCCCTGGTAAATGCAGTTCACCCACAGAAGAGGAAGTAAATGGAGAGACCGGAAGGTAGTTGCTATCATAGCTGAAAAGCAAGCACTGCTTAAACAGCCTGCCCCACCCTTCAACTACTTGACCCTGCAGGAATGAGCTCACGCCGCCCGCCAACTGTAGAGGCCTCACCTCTCAGATCCCCCCCAGTAACTTGTTTGGTCGCCCTTGTGACAATCTCCGGAACTGCACACCCCATATTGTGTCCAGTATTGTATCCTTGTCATACTAGGCGTTGAGCCAGTCGATGACGTTGGACCAACACCGCCAGTCTCTCACCAGAGCCGACCAGCAGACGCCGCCGCCGCTAGCCCGCTGGGTCAGGAGACCCCACGCCGGACCTACGCAGACGAGAACCCGACGCGTGGCAGTGGGAGGTAAGCCAGCACCTATACCAACAACCAGCACACGCAAACACATCCTAGCTCAGCTAGACTTTGTGCCGAATCGGTGCCCTACACGTCCAACTCTGTTTAAAGGCACCATTAAGTCCAAGCGCCAGATTCTGCAGACACTGCCTCAGTAAGGTCGGCCCCCTGAGCCTGTGTGACTGATCTAACACAATCTAAAAACACCTAGCAAGACGTTGACGCACTCCTGACCCTAGACCGCCACGCGTCAAAAGGTAGGTATAGGGTTTTTAAGTGGTGCCCAACATAGGGCCACCACCAGCTAATTAACCCAGGTTAATTTGACAGGATCACAACAAAATGACAATGAGATAAAGAGAAAAGGCCGGGAGAAAACACCAGTAATACCGGACTTCGGGGAGTCAAGGAAACCCTGTGGCGCCCAATCCAGTTATCCAGGAACATGTCCCAAGTGAGAGATCATGTAGCTGCCGCTGGCGAAACCACCACGACTACCATGGACTCCGAAAACCCCAAAACTAGGTGCCATGTTATCTCGTGCAATGGCATGGGACAATTCTTAATTGAGTGCATGCATTACCAAGGTCATTTCCACTACCGCTGCCTAGGGTGGAACGACGAACCCTGCTACACAGAAGGCTTAGAATTTTGGTGTGAACAGTGCCGCCAACAGCAAGCCGCCCACTGCAACTGGATCACATGTCCAGATCGTGGTATAAACACAGTGAGGTGTATAACCTGCAACCAGACTTTTCACCACTGCTGTATAGGGTGACCTGATGAAAGGTTTACTCGCCCCAGATTGGTATACCATTGTGTGATGTGTCAACGAGACGAACAATACAAACCGGGTAACCCAGGTAGCCACAGTGCGACATAAACCCGTAACCCAGACGGGCCGCAACTACCAGAGTTCACCAGCTGACATCCCCAGGAAGACCCAGTCGCTTTCACTCAAGAATGTGAACGTGAGTTTATGGCGAATGGCGTGTCACTTAAACAATGGGTCACCCGAGCCACCACACATGTGAGTGGAAAAGCTCAAAAATGGTGGGCCAGGTATGGCAAATTCTTTACAGAATGGGCAGTTTTGCGACCGGTTAGCAACCCAATTCTCCGGCAAAAAGGTCCTAGCCCGCCTGACCACTGAATGCCACAGCCGTACCCAGGGGATCAATAATGAACCCAAAATTTTTATACGCAGAAAAGTACAGATGTACAAGCATATAATTCCCGAAGGACATGAAGAGAGCTTCATGAGAGCTATTACAGGCATGCTCTTACTCAACCTCCATAATCTACTACAAATCCAGTGCCTGCAAACCATTGATGAACTCGTGGAGAGAGCAAAGGAAAGGAATTTTAAGGGGCAGGCAGACCTAGACAAGCCTACGGTAGTTAAGGGGGAAGGAGGAAGTGAGGCCGAATGAAGGTAGAGTGCCACCCCCTGCTGTAACTCCCCCTCCCCCAGCCATAGTCAAGCAATCACTAAGTGCTGGTTCTGCCCGGGCCGGCTTATCAACAGTCTGCCCGACCAAGAGAGACAGAGCCGACAGCGCCAAGGGACAAGAGCGAGCCGACACCACAGAACGCGTAGAAGGGAGAGAGGCAGTTGGGAAACGAAGGATCCGGGGTGCGAAGCGAGTCACCACCTCTGGTCACGACAGACCCGAAAAATCAAAACAACTTAAATCTGTTATAAATTGCTATGTTGGAAAAATACTGTATAATGTAAACCCAACTTTTTGCAAGAGGGACTCTTGAGCCCCACCCAAATAATTTAATGTTTAATTTTCATGGCTTAACATTGTGACATATTATTTAGGAATACCATGTGAATATAGCCTTACTATGATAGCTGTGCTCTTGAAAAGAATGTTATAAGTAATATTAAATCAATAAAAAATATCTATACCAAATTTTGTATGTTAGGCTAACTTGAAATGTATAAACTTACAAAATGTAAAATTTACATTGTGTTGCTAAATTTTTTGTAAACATATTTATATGCCTTAACTATTATGGAATACGTTAACATATTTTTTTATGCACATGTCTACATCACATACTAATTGCTAAATGCGTTGTGGTGCGTATTAAACAATACCCTAGTACCGTAATGAAGGTTAGGTCAGATGTAAATAGTATATATTAAAAAGTTCAGTGTTAAAACTGCATACATAGGGGCCTACACAAACACCTTAAATATAATTACGTACGTCAAAATGGTCTTCGCAAACAGAAAGAACCGATTTTGGCGAAACATCTTCAATATCTCGCCTAACTGTGTTAAACCACGTCTTCCTGTTTGTTTCGTTTTTTGTAACTAACAAATATTTTATCAGGTGTTTTGCAAGATGTACTAGTACACTGCGGTACAATAAACCATTTCAATGATTTTGGTATACTTGAATGTTTATTTTCTCTTTTCATTACTTTAAACAATTTCTATTTAACCAAATATGCATCTCCGTTGAAGTAAACAAATGTGGCGGCCAAGGTTGTATCTAACTTGTGACATCACGGAGTGAGCAGGCGTGACAGACGCATTTTGGCGGACGTTTCAAACGTAAAACTTTTATTTAATCATAACTTTTTCAAAACTAATTTTTAAATTGTGATATTTTATAAATACATTTATAACACATAAATGAATGAAAACCAAGTGTCGGCAAAAAATGTGCAGGTTGCCCATTGGATACGCAATTACGTACCAGACATCACCAGATAAAAGGCACCTCTCAACCCCCTCCTTGAGAGGCAATGGGGAGAAGAACACAATAACGCATTCCAAAACCTGAAGCAAAGCTTCCAGAGTATCGAGCAACTCCATTGACCACAAGGGGACAGCCCTCTTATACTACAGACTGACGCCCGTCAGAACGGACTGAGTACCAAGAGAACTACGTCCGGCAACCTCAAATCAATGTCTATGCCAGCACCTGCCTGAACGCCACCAAACAAAATTACCACCCGTGGGCGGAGCTGCGCTCTCTGGTGCCATCTCTCGGTCCATGGTGAAAGCAGGCGTCTCTGTCATACGGGGTTTCATCGGCAGTGCTTAGGTGGGCCTTTTGGCAGGCTTCTATCACACGTGGGCGGATTGGCATGACATCCGACATAAAGGCGAAACGAACTTGGCTGACATGTCTATGGGTGCCCCCGCGTCTAAGGGCGTGCTGGTAGGCTCTGGTAGCAAGTCGTTCAGGGTTCAAACCCTGCCTGGGGTGATGTGATGACTAAGATTAGACGAAGTCGTGTTTAAATAAATGTCAGTTCGAGTCATGCGACATTACAAAGGTTATTCAAGATACAGGACTATAAACAATGCGGCCATTTCTTCTCATCTGTTTGAAAAATTCACATGGCCTCTGGTGTTCCATATGACCAGATAACAATGATGCCATTTTGATTGCTGCGAAGCTACACTGCATGGTTTGGATTAAGAAATAAATACGAAAGCCTTGCTAATGACAGACTTCAGATTTTCCATGCTTAGAAAGAATGCATTTCAACATCATTATGACAGTTATGCAGCACTGTTTTTACACTAAATTTGGACATACTACAACTTACAAAAAAAAAAGTAGTGCACCAATCGATGAAACAATTGAACTGTACGCTAACTCTTTACACACGTGCTCCTAGCATAATTATCTCTATACTTTGAACAAAAAAAATTAATTTTTATCTTCTATTTTGTTTATAGGTTATAAAATGGTTTAGATTTACACAATTCTTTTTTTAATTTCAACTGAAATTACATGTTCCATGTGGTATATCAATAAAACCTAAATGATTTTTCTGATTGTATGACACCAAACGAGACTTTATTTTAACTTAAACGAATACTGAATACATGGACCATTTACAAAATCTGGGCTCGTCTACGACAGGCATCAAGACGAAGGGAATACCCATTTTTAGTAAGACTACTAGTACTGAATGGCATTATTTATCATAGTTTAGTTTGTATAATCCTGAACCAGCAACTACAGTAGTATAGTGTACTGTAAAATGCATATTAATCATGTATTTTTCACAACAGCACCATAGTTTCAGATAACCCCTTTAACATTTAATAAGTTTTTCTGCTTAGTAAGCTCAAAATAGGCAAGTTTCTCAAAAACTTCTAAAGAGGGTTTTACTGTAATTCGTAAATTACTAATCACAACTATTTGAATTTTTTAATATTCACACGCACCTAATTATGAGAGGTCGCTTATATTATTGTATAATAAGTCAACTTTCTACCGTTAATAACTTGAGGATGAAGGGTCACTCACAGATCTCTTTTCTTTCCATTCTTCATGCTGAACTCGCTGTTGCTCAAAATGAGGACATTCTTCATGATGCGTGAGGCCATTTCGACGATACTTGAATAGTTCATTCAGTCTGATTTTGATGTTCTGTTCTTTGATCAAATTCTGTAGGAACTGGTCATGTTCTGGGGCAGTGTGGAACTTCGTAAATGCTCTCATGCGATCATACAATTCCCTGCACACAATGAAAATAATTACCTAGTACTGTATGTTCTTAAATTACACTGTAAGCAAAAAATTAATACCGGAAAATTATTAGTATCATCAAATTAATCATACACAGTAATAACTACAACTTTCTAACTAGGACAAGAAACAATTTGCACAATTAACAGATCCGGCATTAAAAAACAAAAGATCAAGTTAAAATATAAAAATCCAAAGTGGTGACCAAACAATTGTACTTGTTATTAGGACTGAAATATTGTGTGTGGCATGATGGGAGAGGGGGATAAGGGTCAGCTCCAAAATCCTAGACAAGCACTGCCTTACTTAATTTTCTTCTTCCCTGTTCAATTGTACACAATAATCAGCTACTGTACTTTTCTCAATAGGAAACCAATTTTCTTGGGAATACACGTTAATTCTGGGCTCAAGTGGAACATTGTCATCCAATTTTCATCTGCCATTGGAAATTATTCAGTTTATGCTACTGGAAAACAGAAATTGGGCAACACAGAAAGAGTGGTTTGAAGCCAACTGTACAACCAAGAATTTTATTTTAAAACACAAAATCAAAATTATTAATTATTACCACAGCTATTTCAATGCATCTTTGGCTGGCTTCAACAGACTATAATCAGTCATCAATTTCACCGTAGTGTGCATCTAACAGGGTTTTCAAATTACTGGAAAAATACAACTAACGTTCTACTGTGGCCAAGCTAAATAATACTTCATCTTTCAAAGTTTCAGGAAGACAACCAAAATGTAACACATCTCAGTGAAACTATTAACTGAACTGGTTTCACAGCAAATAACCATAAAAGCATTAGTCTCTATCATGCCAATGCAAACTGTTACAACAGATACTGAATTCTAGAACCACTGTTAGAAATAAAAATTATTGATTTATTTTTTGTTTAAACACAATACCGTGGAGGGCGGGGCTTACTAAAAATTTCACATTATTTCAATTTCTAATTAGTAGTTACATCTGAAATGTACAAAATTATTTGAAACCGACGTTCTGAATTATAGGATATCTGGTACCATAGATCCGTCTGAGAAACACACAGGCGTGGGTATGATTAGAATAGTTGCAGATATACACAGAGTGCTTGCAATTGCTCGACCATCTAGATTGCCCGACACAAACCCTAGGTCATAGAATAGCTAAGTAGAGAGATGACACTGCCATGTCTTGTGTTGAGCTCTCATTATAAAGCTAAAATTGTAAACCTATCACATTTTTACTGCCAACATAAAAAAACTTGCTAAAGCACATCAGCAGAACAAAATACGTACTGAGAATTCACATATTGGCAGTCCTGTAAACTGAACATATACATAGGGGCATGAACATTAAAAAATCCTAGGGAACCCATCTTCATCACGGTTAACATTGACTAACTGACTCTACTTTAATTAAAATTTTTTTCCTACTGTTTTTTCCAGTGGAAAATTTACATACACGAGTTTTCAGGTTTCACTTCCAAATACATTTTACAACTAGACAGCAAAACCTGGTGATGCATCATTTACTCGCACACTTTTGTATTTTTCACGTCCTCCGAAACCTATTTGAAAATCAACTACCTCAGTAAATGTACCGACATGCATGGCAAAAGGCAGCAAAATGAACAAGGCTGCAACCGTGCAATATTGTGCAAAAGCATAAAATTGTGTTCATATATTACTAGTGAAATTATTTTTCTAACCACCTAACTGTAATAAATTGAGCAAAGAAATTTGATTGTTCTCAAGTTTACAATTTTAAAGCATGAATAAATTTATATTTTATTTCTCGTTTTGGTAATTTCACTGAGAACTGAGAAAATAGTTACTCAACAGGACCAATAGTGTCCACCCCACCCCTTGGGGTTAGGCATGATTGTGTGGGGTTGGATGAAAGTGCTTGTGTTTGAATGACTATCATAAACATAGGAGGTATTTGCTGGATCATATTCCAGATGCTGCTGTGATTATGAAGCTGGCCAACATGTGCTGTACGGACTTGTGTGCTGCTGAATTTTTGAAAATGTATAATCTTGGTAGGTATAATGATATCACATACAGGTGTGCGTGCTGCTTTTCTTGTCTCGCAGAGTAGTGTAGGTATCTCGAATATGTAAGAAACATAAAATCCCTCAGGACTGGATACTGTAAGAATATCAAATTGGTTCTTGTCCAGCTTGGTTCCCAAACATGATGATGTCTTTTAATTTGAGAGAGCCACCATTTTAGAAAAACCTCAATTTGCTGTATAGAAGGAACAATTTTTACCACCACCCTCATTTTACACTTTCTTGCATTTTACACCAATTTTCTGTGGCACTATACAATATTCATAAACCAAAAATTTTCCTCTTACATTTTCCTGAATTTTACATTTACCCAAGTGTCTGGAAAAGTGCGAAAAAGGTGTTTGACTATATTACATTTATTGGCATGAAAACTGCTGCATCAAGGAGGAGATGCCAAAATAAAACCAAACATGGCACATGCAATGAAAATAATTCAAATAACTGATTATAATATTATACTGGTAGACAGAATGCTCAAGTACTCACAAGGTGATACTCGTAGATACAAACACAGACACAAAAGTCAGACAAACACATTTTCCATGCGACTGCGCATCTGCATGGGAAATGTGTTTATCTGACTTTTGTTTATGTGTGTATACCTATGAGTACCACCCTGTGAGTACTTCTGCTTTCTGTCTAATTTTTATAATGTAATCAGAAGCCTAGCAGTCCATTCCTGCCATATCTGATTATATTAATATTAATTGGAGATTTATTCAACCAAATTGTACACCTGAAAAGTATCTTCATTGCAGTGTTGTACCACTCCTTTTTGTCTGCCTCATATAAGTTGGCGAGATTTTGACAGTCAGTGAGTGGCAACTTGATGTATACGAAACAAACAAAGTGCCATTTATAAAATACTGTATCAGCTGATGCACAAACAAACAAAAGTTAATATTACGTTGGCTATTCCGAGTGCACTGCCGACGCACATCAGACAAGAAGAAAATACATGCTACCTGTTGAGCATACAAGCGGCTCGCCCTGTCATCGCATGCACGCCATCTGTCCGCTCTTTCCCAAAGCATTACCAGCTGGAAAAGAATAGCTTTTGTGTGTAATATATAAAAACATTACGAACAGATACCAATAGTTTTATTTTTCCACAAGCTCTGCATAATTTTTAAAGCAACATATATTTCGTGTACAGCGATTTTGAGTACTAGTAATTTCTATTCGGCCGGTAATAGTTTGTCTACGTAAATTGTACGCCATATTGTTCTCCCGAAAAACCATTTCCTTGTTTCCGTGTTTTTACTATAAAGTATTAATAAAACAAAGAAAGTGGGACGCTCGTGAATACTTTTTAAGAAATTCTTACGTTATTCCACGTCACATATTTCCAACTCGAACTGTTCAGTATCAGTAATAGTAGAATTACTGCTTTGCAATCAATAGTCATTGGTGAGTTGTTGGGCGAACAAAAGTGCATTTTCAATCAAGTTTAGTTCCAGTTATATTAGCTATGATGTGATAATAGCTAAAACTACCGTCTCGCAAATATTAACCCAAATTTGCTGTCTCAGACAAATTAAAAAAGTTAGCAAATATTAAATTTTTTTGCAAGGTTTTATATTTTTACTTTTATAACCTACAAATTTTTTAGACAGATGTCAGTCTATAAATAACTTAAAATTTGTTTAGCATTACAGTTAAATAGCAAGTGGATTAGCTGAGAGCGTGTTGATAAAAAATACAGCCAAGTTACATGAGACAAAGAGTAGTGTGGATACATGCTGCAATACAGTCCTGCATGGGGCCATACACTAATTTTATGCTAACCTGTGGAAGATTGCCCTATGATACATACTTGTAACTGCTGCTTCACACACTAAAGACCAATAAATGGCAGAAGTTGCTGTCCCAGCTAACTTTATATGAAAATTGCCCAAATGAGCTACCCCACGAAGGAAAGCTCATTGGGGTTGTGAATCTCCTGACTGTACCATTGTTCCATCAATCTTCCCCTTAACATTACTAGGGAAGACTGATAATCGTAGAGGACAGCTTGCTCCGCACACTTACGATGCCATCAGTTCTAGTGGTGTCCCTCAAAAATGAAGTCTGAATTTATGCACTGTTCAGTGCACCTTTATAGTCTAGTACAGTTATCACCTAAGTGCAAACAAAACGTGGATTGTGATATGAAATATTCCTTCTCTTACTAGTCATTACGGGACACCCAGAGTCTTCCCAGCATGTGTGTGTTCCCTCATGTTTCCAATACTACCAACACTGTCACAAGTTTGGTTGCAATAATCCACGTAGTGTGCAATTACACATAATGACCTTCCTGTCTCTAGTAGCTTAATGATTCACGCTCTTCTCAAATTCTTTAAGTTCTTCATACATATGTTAAATGCAATGCAGCTGCATTTGAGCAACTCAATGACATTCACTCCACATGCAAAATAATTTCAGTGCAAACTCAATCCATTGAACACGAATAGATCAAAAATCAGTGTCTACAGAAAATTTTCTGTTTTTCCGACAAAATTCTCTTTTAAATAATGGTAAAAAAAAAGGTCGGTTTTTGCCGAACTCAAAATTTAATTCTTACAGCATCAAGCAAAAATGTCTGTAGCATCGCGGAAAATTACATGCTTCAATCATAAAACAATAAAGTATTAACAAAAAAGTATAAGAATCAACTGTACTAACCGTGGCATACAGTACATTATGTACACATGCACAAGTACTAGTAGAATAAAATTAATTGCAAACGCACATTGTATTTGCTTATGTCTCACTGCCTTGTGTTTAGTCCTATTTACAGCACGTAATTTACCACTTCTGAAATAACCTGTTGTTGATTTCGTCACAATGTTGCATTTAAGTCCTACTTGGTAATAATAAATAATAACAATATACGTCTCAGACTACACATCATGTATTTAGAGAGCACGAAATACAGAAAAACTGAAAAATGTGGAAATACAACACACATAGTGTATGAAATATGTACTGTAGACAATTTATTAGGCATTCAGCAAGCAATTGCAATGTTTATAGCGGCAACCATGTTGATAACTACCAGCAAAGTAACCACAAGAAACAGCGGTGCCATATTTTTGAGATATCAATTTGCAATGCAATGTTGCCAACAACACTCAAGTTTTTCACTTGAATGAATATTTTTTTCATGAAAATTTCTAATGCCTATATGTATTATTGTAACACTAATAAATATGCCCGGAAAATTAACAAAAAAAAAAGGCAACACAAAATTAAGGAAACCCTATTCACTGCACTTTATCAATCACAATATTAAAGACATTTTTATTTCTTATATTTTTTAGCTAGTAACTGCGACTGTTGTTAGTTGCTCTATGGGTAATACTTCCGCTAAGTCGGCAGCTATTTCTATGAAAGTGGTTTCAAAAGATGTGCTTAATACCGTTTTTATTGAGATTGAGTGAGAGTATCGGAAAAAATTAGAGTGGATTGTTTTTTTTTTTTTTACAAATAAGGTCAACACTTCTTGGTTCCCTTGAGAACTTTATAAAAAGATTCTACTGTATTATGAATGTTTTCTTCAACATTGTCATTTGCATTGTTTTCTTTTAGTTAAACTTGACAAATACCTAATATAGGCCTATCAATGTGTTAACATAAAGTTTAATGAGGTTGGTATTTTTTGGGTTGACTAATATGTCTAGTCCAAATGTATAAAAATTTGTGTGTCAGTCCACTGAAATTCAATGGATAGTGTTTCCACTGAACATTGTACACAGTTTTGTTCTATTACTGCTCATGTTGCCAGGGTTGTAGCAACATTAGCACTCCTTAGTGGCATTTCTAGATAGTCAGTCAATGCCAAACTTAAATCAGTTGTGATATTACCCATGATGGTACTGTATAACACATTTTACCTCATGTGGATAATTTGTTGAGGATGCAGCAACTTGTATTGCAATGAGTTGTGTACAAACAAATGGCATCGAGTTCCAGGATACAACTTGCAAACATAATTAAATTTGTGGCTGTTATCTCCCAATTCTGAGGTGGAATACAGTAGAAACAAATTCATATATATATATATATATATAATGTTCTCTTATAATAACTACGAACATTTGACGCATGACGTCAGGTGGCTGACGGCGACATCATGGTCGGGCAAGGTTTTGACATGTCAGTCAGACATGGGCGATTCAACTGGCTGACATTGACGGCTGACCGAGCCCCGGCGCGTGGCTTTGACAGCACGGTTTTACCTGTGCTGGAGGTGGCCTGGGGCGAAGGTGGTGCTGCGACAAACCAGGGGATAGCTGCTGGTCTGGCGACACTGGAACCAGGGATTCAAGATCCCTAGTGGAACGGACAGTTCCTGACAGAAGTCTGTGACGATCGAGTGTGGTCGGCCAGCGGTCTTGATCGGGGGCTGAAATAAGGAGTGGGAGGTAGCTGGGAGGTGAGGTCTCTCCATCTGATGGGCGGCTTGAGCTCGTTTCCGGGGGGTTATGCTGAAAAGTGTAGTTGGGGCTGGGTGTAGCTCCAGTTGGCTTTGGAGGCCGCCGCTGCCGTCCTTTCCTGCTACTTCGTACCACTCCTTTGGATGTACGGCATACAGGTACGTACAAATATGGCCTCACGAGAGGAGAGAAGGCGACCATGTTCCCTAGCTAGGTGTAGAACCAAGCTGATGCTGAACCGACCAGAGTCGTACCTGATTACGCCAACCAGAGACAATTCAACGTGGTGGTTGGAGCGGTGGGTTTAATCCTGGAAGTTCGACAACGACGTTGGGTGTATGTCCAAAGGTGGGTAGTCCTCCAGAACCAGTCTATTACTCCTTCCAGCGTCAGTTTAGTGCGGTGGATGGAGTGAATCGGCTGGACTAGCTGACTGACAGCCCTTGGATTGTGTTGCTAGTGGTTGTGGTTCTACCTTACTGCGCACCAGGTGCACAGTACGGGTGGCCATTGACTGAGTGTGTTTTACAACGTATGTGCGTCCAGTTAAGGGAACCTGCAATCTACTCTAGGTTCAGTAATTGGTTTGTCAAAGACGCTGTCTCCTGCTTTACCCTGGCGGGCTGACGTCTACAGAGGATAAAATAACAGTTACCCTAGAATTAGCACTAAGAAGATTGAGAGAAAACATGTTTATTCCGTAAGGTTGCAGTTACCAGAAGGATAGGCTGTTCAAGGGATTCGAAGACGTCTTCAAGGGTTGCTGGTGCAGGTCTTGAAGAGCTTTTGGTAGGTCGTGAAGACGTTTGAGTCAGCAGAGCGCCCCACAAAACGAGGTGGAGCGAGCTGCTGGAGATGAACTCAGAAGTAACTGGAGAACAACTGATGTTCCTCAGTGGTGCACAACCATATATTCTACCTGCCAGTGGGCTCATCTGGGGTGCGGGTGGCGAGCTCCTCCTCCTGGGTGGAGTTTTGCTCTCTAGCACAATCCCTCATCCCGTGGCCGAACTATGCGCCTCAGTAATGCTGGGTTGCCTTAGTTGCGCGAGCTTAGGAGCTTAACTCTGCTGCTTGGCTAGCCTCGCACTCGCGTGACGGGGTGGCACGACGTCTGACACAAGGGTGAACGATCTTGGCTGACGTGTCCATGGGTGTCTCCGCAATTAGGGGCGTACTTGTAGGCTCTCGTAGCAAGTCAATTGGGTAACATGATGATACATAGAGATGAGTTAAACTGTTTTTATATCTGTGTCAAATTTTAGTCATGCATCACATTAAACAAATTTTGGTAATTGCTGAATATCTTTGTTATAGATATGTGATTCACTACTTAAATATTCCAGAAAACCACTACAGTGAAACCCTTGGTTATCCAATAACCAAAATATCTGATAATCTGATTTGGGGATAATCTTGGTAAACAATGCACTAAAATCTGCAAAGTTACACTAATGTGTTAGCATATATAGTCGGTTCACGACGGGAAGAAACTTTTGAAAATCAACATTTGAAAAAACACCCTAGCCGTTAGCTACATGCATATAACATTACAAGCAGCGGCGAGTGCGGATACAGTTATGCCGTCAGGTTGCCAGCACAAAGAGAGTAAATAGTTCCAAAGTTTTAACGTAATTGTTAATTTATCGCTTACAAATGGGTGTCGAAAAGAATTTTATCGTATTATGCCAATTATTAATGACGTGATGCTAACGTATTTAGATTTCAACGTCTTTTGCATAGTTACACGATCTCGCTCAAGGTGAAAGTAGAGCGGCCATTTGTTTACTAACGAGCGTTCCTTGTGTTGTTGACTGGGTGTGGTCGACACACGTGCCAGAGAATTTGTGGGATTCTTGTTTAACCTATCGGTTGTTTTTTTTACTAATATCCGCTCTTTATTATTTGGTTTTTCATAACGTATGATTTTAATTTGTGATAACTTTCTCGTACAGATTCTTTTTGCTTTAGTAAACTGTATAAGAGATTACTCGTAGTGCGTTCTAACGTGTTTAATATTTTTTAAATTTATTTCAGGTTT
>NQII01000717.1:1040370-1051909 GCA_002778355.1 Clitarchus hookeri
CATTGCCATGTGACTCCACAGTGGAATGTAAACATTACATGTAACCATTGCCATGTGACTCCACAGTGGAATGTAAACATTACATGTAACCATTGCCATGTGACTCCACAGTGGAATGTAAACATTACATGTAACCATTGCCATGTGACTCCACAGTGGAATGTAAACATTACATGTAACCATTGCCATGTGACTCCACAGTGGAATGTAAACATTACATGTAACCATTGCCATGTGACTCCACAGTGGAATGTAAACATTACATGTAACCATTGCCATGTGACTCCACAGTGGAATGTAAACATTACATGTAACCATTGCCATGTGACTCCACAGTGGAATGTAAACATTACATGTAACCATTGCCATGTGACTCCACAGTGGAATGTAAACATTACATGTAACCATTGCCATGTGACTCCACAGTGGAATGTAAACATTACATGTAACCATTGCCATGTGACTCCACAGTGGAATGTAAACATTACATGTAACCATTGCCATGTGACTCCACAGTGGAATGTAAACATTACATGTAACCATTGCCATGTGACTCCACAGTGGAATGTAAACATTACATGTAACCATTGCCATGTGACTCCACAGTGGAATGTAAACATTACATGTAACCATTGCCATGTGACTCCACAGTGGAATGTAAACATTACATGTAACCATTGCCATGTGACTCCACAGTGGAATGTAAACATTACATGTAACCATTGCCATGTGACTCCACAGTGGAATGTAAACATTACATGTAACCATTGCCATGTGACTCCACAGTGGAATGTAAACATTACATGTAAACATTGCCATGTGACTGCGACATGGCAGTCACATGGCAATGTTTGTTTACCTTTAGCGGAAGGATACAAAATGGGCTTGAAAGTAGATCTTTAGCNCAAGATTAAAAACTTTACGCTAGTGGAATATCTATTAATAATATATACACGACTTTTATAATGGGTACGTGCATGTACGAACACACGTACACTACACACACAGTGGAATTTAAACATTGCCATGTGACTCCACAGTGGAATGTAAACATTACATGTAACCATTGCCATGTGACTCCACAGTGGAATGTAAACATTACATGTAACCATTGCCATGTGACTCCACAGTGGAATGTAAACATTACATGTAACCATTGCCATGTGACTCCACAGTGGAATGTAAACATTACATGTAACCATTGCCATGTGACTCCACAGTGGAANGAAGGATACAAAATGGGCTTGAAAGTAGATCTTTAGCAGGGCTTCAAGAAAGTCTCTTCCAGTCGTGAACCAACTATAGTAGTAGATATTACAGTATTCAAAACATACAGTATGTACTTTTACTTCTGTCTACAAAATCCTACTCCTAAATCAGCAGCCACAGTATGGAGTTCACCATTTTCTACTCTTTTTGATGTCAAATTTTTGTTCAATTATTATTGCCACTTTTTTCCATTTTGCCAACATTCTCTAATTACTACGTGCGGTTGTTTACTTGTTAAATGGCACTGACTGGTGACAAACACATTCCTGACAAGGGGTTGCGAATTCCCAGAACGTAACTGGAAGGTGGATTCTTGGAATGTAGCCAAAGTTGGCATTTTGCTACGGTCAAAATATTTTCCAAACTAATTTTCTATTTTCTGCCAGTCGTTTCTGATAACCCAGATTTCTGATAATCAAAGTCTAGGTTTTACTGAATTATGAAATATGTATTACAAAAGAATAAATTGATGATTAAACATTTAAAATTACTACTAAATTTAAAGTTTGGCTACAAAAGTTAACAATAAAAAGTTTTATTTGGTGCACACAACAATTTTTCATGTCACAATAATTTCATAATAAAGAAGTGATTACCTTTCATCTTTGGATAGTTTCTTTCTCGAAGTGACGCGGTCCTTTCTAATTGAAGAGAAGTACTGCGAAACCAGTTGGTAATCTCGTGACACTCTTCTTCTTCTGGCCCGTTCACGTAATCGACGATTATACATGTCAACTTGACATAACTTCAGTGCTGACAAAATTACAATAAAATTAAGTTATCTTCTGTAAATACAAATACAAAAACAGTATAAATTAACGATTATTAACTACTCGCATTTATATTACGTTTAGATAAGACTAACTTTTTATCTATGTTAATTACATCTGTTTCACCGATTTCATTCATCTTTTGATTCCTATAGCATTGTTTGAGTACCATAATTGGTGAATGTCTTTAGAGTTTAGAGTCAAGCTGCGTAATTATAAGTAGGAATGCCGAAAAGTGATGAAGCATGAAATTTGCGAATTACCACGAAATTAACCAAAAGTTTACAACATTTAATGAAACTGAATAAAAACAAGTCCACGTGCAAACATAGTGCATTTCCCTTGAGAAACGGCATCAACATATTTGAAATAATCAATTGTAAAGTCAGTATATCGCAACAAATCTATTAAGTTTTGTAAACAATCAATATTATAACATTTTGTGTGTGTTCAACTTTTTTTTCACCTTAACATGCATGAACATTTTACTTAAAATATTAAAATAATTCAAATTCTACGGTCTATAAATTTAAGTGTGCGAAATAAGTTTTAGAACAACTGATACAGTGTTTTTCATTATTCTCCAGCTAAGTATGTTGAAGGTAAGCTGAAAACTTTTACGTATGTGAATATAATGTTAATTTTGTGGCCTATTTATTGCACTAGCCCTCTCATAAACANAAGCTGAAAACTTTTACGTATGTGAATATAATGTTAATTTTGTGGCCTATTTATTGCACTAGCCCTCTCATAAACAAATAAGGAATTTTTCCATTTCCCCACCCAGGTTCAGCATCTTCTAAACTTCCACCCATTTACTATGATGTAACAAAGTAAACATAAAATTTAAAAATAATATTTGTGTTTTTTTTGTTGTTAACGCGCATAATAGGTCGTTACCCAACCAATATAACCTTCAATATTTTTGAATCTGTTTAATTAGGCCTAGGTACCTATAAAGCAGAACAATTTTACACTTACCATTTTCCACATTTCATACCTTAATTTCAAGTATTTTGTGTTATGGTTCAGGTGATCTACCTTCAGCCAACACGTTAAGGGAAACGTATTTGCAACAGTTGGGTATGCAGAGAAGAGCAGAAATCAAAAATGTAGTCAAAGGCAAGAAGGCAGTTTTAATATGCGACGAGATCACCAACAGAGTTGGGTGGAGCATTTTTATAATTTAAGTTTGTATTTTGTTTTGTAATGCTGCAGAACAGCGTGTGTATGTACGAGCAGTGAAGGAGTCAGCAAGTGCAACAGGTGCTGAATGTTCTAGGGCCATATTTTCTGCTGTGGAACAGTACAGACTATAGACTATTGTAATGTTCCGGCTTATTTACTTCCGTATTTATAATAATGCAGCCGTACAGTTAGGCGCCATCTTGTAACGTTGCGGAAGTATTACCCTGCCGAATGTTTACGTTGCCACGGCTTGCTCATAGGTAGAATACGAGACTCAGTACCAGGTGACGCCGATTAATTAAAAAGAAGAAGTTCCAGATTAGTTTGCTTTATACTTTATTTATCATTGAAGTTTAACAGTGCACAGACGACTTTCCAGTTTACAGAGTACGAACTTTCACAATCAGTTATACCAGTGCAGAAAACAGCGCCACACTAGTTTACGGTTTATTAATGTCTCAAACTTAAATCGCACGACTAAGTTACTGAGGCAGGAGGGATATTCGTTCCCTCCTGGCACCCTAACGACGATAGGCACCACCAGTATATATTAGGCAGGCCTATCTCCCCCTTCTCCTAAGATAAGCGCATGGCCTCCGGCATCTGCCAGTAGCGTCATCCAAAACTACGCTGTGTCCCGCGCTCACAACATGTTATTGTACCCGCAACGGCCGCATAACCAAAACAACAACTTTCGAAACTAGACGGTAAACGGACTCCTGTTACAACGTAAACAGCAGATGTCCATTCGATAACCTTCAAAAGCACACGTCTGCTCAACAAACAAACACGGGAAACAAACCACCGCGGCTTTAACTTGAAACCTGACAAAATATTACGAAGCTTTCCAAAGCTAAATACATACGAAAGAATTTTACACCCGTGTCCCGAAAAATTAAGCATACTGCGTCATTACACTATGCAAATGTAGTTGGTACTGTGACAAGATTCTGCATGCTACACGACAACTTGCATGTCTTCATCGCAGGTTTTTTTTCTGATGGTATGGTTTGCATACAATGCTGGGCCCACAAATTGAATTAAGTTGTCAGCATGTGGAGCTCTTTATTATCAGAACTTACTATGTGTGTTCAAGGCATAACGCATGGATTCTCAAATGCTAGGAAACAAAAACCTAGATACATAACTTTTTTTCAAGAAAAGTACCCTAATAAGGAAAAATTGCATTTGTTGTTTCCTATGCCCGTCACGACATTATAGAACTCTTGGTTTGTGTTGGTCAAGTACACAACTAAGTATTTGGAAGATTTAGTGCAGTTCTTCAGTCAAGATGATGAACGTAGTACGTAGCACAATGACCTACTTTAAGAACCTGATCAGTGATGCCATATTTGTTATTCAAAGTTCTTCAGTTTTTCTTGTTGAGCATTTCACATACACAACTGATGCAATTGTTGAGTTTGAAGGTTCAAAGTACTCATTTATACATAAAGTGTACAACTTTGTTNCACATACACAACTGATGCAATTGTTGAGTTTGAAGGTTCAAAGTACTCATTTATACATAAAGTGTACAACTTTGTTATCTTCTGAACTCATTCACACTTGTGAGTAAACTTGTCCTTGGAAAAAAAACTTCCACAGAAATTTCTAAATTGTCGTCCGCAGTTGAACAGCAGTCAATGCATGAAGTTCTTGTTGCTGCAGGTTTGAAATGTCAAACGTGACTTGCATCTTTTATCAACCAAGATCCAGCATGTATTCTCCGATTTGAGAATGAACTTTAAACACTATAATGCTGAAATCTTACTTTTTCAGTTCTTTGGTAGGCCTGACAACTAGAGTTAAATAATAGGGCACAGATTGACGTATTTACCTAAATGAGTAATTTATGGCCATTGCCAACTACTAACTTTGGTAAAAAAAAATTGCTTTTTAAAATGTGCTTTGGCTAAGTAACTTAAGTTTTTAAGAAATGTTAGTAAGTAATGCAAATTTATATATTTCCACGTTAATAAGTTTGTAATGCAATTAGTGCTGTGAATTATTCCAGTATAGTAAAAACTTATTCATCATATAAAAATACTAAGGATACTGTATATTCCAGTTTCTTTTCTTCAAAAATATTAGTTTATCCAAGTTTACGGTTACTTTGTTAAAGACCGAAATGTAACACTGCTTTCACTCTTTTTATTCATCGCTGAAGAGATATTTTATTTACCATTATTTGTGGTACCTAAAAGCCTTCCACACAAATGAACACACTACACTATGTTGTACCAGTGGTTTCTAAAGTCTCACGTCAAGAGTTTGTTTATAGAAATAATTACATGTGCAAGTTAGAAATGGATCAGCCACATTTTTTTGTTTCCAGTTATATTATTTTCAGTCACAATTCCCGGTTCAGATTCCAATTCCAATTATTCTAACATACAATCAAAATTTAATCCAAGTAGATTGAGGTTAAATGTCTAAAACCATAAACTAAACAACGTTCTTTACTTAACATGTGAAACATGATGTACACTTAAGTTCTATGATAAAAGCTTGATGCGTGACCGCCAGTGGCTGAGGAGCGCGTCTACATCAGTTAGGTTTTTATTTGCATCACGTCACATACACATGCTCTGAAGTCAGACTCTTAGTGAGGTGGAGACTGAAGAATTTGGCGCCTAGCCTTCACAACTCCCTTGGGTACGCTGTCTGCAAGGCACATAATGGCTCAGTCTGAGGCGAGACTTCCGGGCAGCTGGGGCAAGGGTTGCTGCTGGCTTATCTTTCACAAGCCTCACTCGGGGCTGACATGTACTCTAAGACTGCAGTGCTGAGGCTTGACCACATGCAGGGGCTGTAGTCTGCTGGGTTGTCTACACGGTTTCCCTCAGCGGACGTGAGGTCTGGTGGCCTGGGCCGGCGCAGTTGATCGTCCGAGAGACCGGCATCTGGAAGTTACGTGCTGGATGTCGGGACTGGTTCGATGCCCAATACCAGGGGCAGACCCAGCTGGATGTAGGTGACGACGGGATGTGCAGCTCTAGGGGTTTTATTATGGGCGCCAAATAGGTTGGCAGGGAGGGCTGCGAAGTGAGGCCTCGGCAGTTGACGGGCGGCTTGAACTCGTTCGCAGAGGGTCGGACAGCTGAAGGCTGGTGTGGGTGTGTTACCCAGAGACTGGNCTGCAGTTGACGGGCGGCTTGAACTCGTTCGCAGAGGGTCGGACAGCTGAAGGCTGGTGTGGGCGTGTTACCCAGAGACTGGCTCTCCGTAAGGACTGCAGCTGTCCTGTCAATCCACTTGATACCCCACCTACAGGTGAACGGCATGGGCAGGAAGGTTCAATTGTTCACTCTCGCAATGAGGTGGCAAGCAACGATTCCCTAGCTACAGTGTACCCAGAAGGAGTTAGGTCACTCCTCGTCAGGCCTGGCACTCCTTCCGGCAGGCCTATATGCGATGGATGGAGTGGGTTAATTGATGCAGGTGGCCTAATCACTGTGTCATGTAGTCTTGCTAATAGGGGCTCTTCCATCCTGCACACCAAACACTTCTACGTACCCTGTCCACATTATGGATAGCAGAGTAATGTGTGGTGTTTACTGACGTATGTGCTGTCCTTGTTAAGGAATGACCCGCAGTCCTACTTTAGTCGGAAGACAGTTTCAATGATGCGGTTCCCTGTTGCTCCCTTGTGGGATGACACCAGGATTGAGGTTACGTTCAGTTCACTCTAGAAAGGATACATGGCGGTTAGACTAAATACGGTGTCTCATACTCTCCTACGTTTTACCCAATCACTAGGTAACCCACGGAAATGAAGTAAAGTTAAGGGGAAAGGTGACTGGGCCATGTGACCAGCACGTGATGATATGTAGTAGACAAAAAAAGAAAATTGAGAAAATACGCATTACTCGTCAAGCTGAATACTTGTTTGGTATTTAAATGTTTCCAGTATTGGTGGGAAAATTCCACATTTTTAACAACACTAACTCCTGATTCAATTCTAATATTTTTGTTTCAACCCTCAATTCTGGACTTCAAAAACTTTCCTTTTGTGGTTCTAAACACTTGCAACTCTATGCAAATGTTTTAAATGTATTTATAATGTATGTACTGTAGTAGTGTGACTTTTCCTGCCTCTTAAAATTTTCATACTGCAAAAATTACACACTGTGTAATTTACACCATTCTTTGCCGAAGTAAAATGGTCCTCCACACTGCTGCATTTTGTTAGTTTACAATGGTTAACCTCAAAAACATAACTTGACTTTTCCACGATGATAAAAAAAGTAGCCAGATTAACAAACATTTGCAGATAAAATATCTGCTGCTGCTNTAACTTGACTTTTCCACGATGATAAAAAAAGTAGCCAGATTAACAAACATTTGCAGATAAAATATCTGCTGCTGCCGGTTATGTACCATTTTATAAACATTTAAAATTGAAGTTTTACAGCTTAATAATTACTTATACAATTCAAAATGGAAAATGCAAAAAATATATACTACACATAAAATTTCTTTGGTCATCTTAGAACAGTACAAATAATCTCCATTATCAAACTCGTTTAGATTAAAAATACAAGTTTTTTATTCCAGCCGAAATAGGTCAAATTGATAAGTGGATTGTCTCAACTACAAATGGTGGTAATAAATTTTGTAAAACACAAAATGTAATAAACATAATACAATAAAAATATTATTCTATGTTAAGTTTACAATAGGGCATGATTTCTGTCGTATTAAAATTGATTTATTGTGCAATGAAACCCTAAATAATACACAATTGTTCTCAAAACTGCTACGCTTGTCTTGGATGTGAGGTTAGGAATGGTGGAGATAAATAATGTGAGGCACAAAATATAGTTATCAGACGTATATTTTGTTTCCACCCTATAATTTTTTTGTCCATTAAAATAATAAATAAAGATATATTAATCTAAAACCTGCTGCAAACGGCAGAAATTTAGTTTATCTAGGACATGCTGGAAAAGAATAACCATTTTTTTAAAGCCTAATAAGTTGAAATTCCTAAGAATTGAACAAACCCATCAATTGTACAAATGTTTGGCAAAGACCAGAAAATAAAACTGATAGTGTTTTTGGTGTCAATCAAATAGTTGTCAGGACAAGAAATGTTACTGCATAGTTTGCATTTATTTTTGGTCTGAATTTAAAAAAAATATAATAACTGAACACTGAATCAGATAGCAATTTTTCCACGGCACAGTTGACTATTTACAGTTTACTTAGTATGTTGATAATAATAAAATAAAAAAAAACAGCTTTATACAGTAAACTCTCTATTCTATGTACAGTAAAACTTCACTATAACAAACTTGAAGGGACCTGAAATGTTGCTTGTTTATAATAGTGAAGTTCCTGGTAGTGAAAGCTCCTACACAGAAATTTTGAGCGAGGTGTATATGACACTTATGGCTACAGAACTAGTCATTACTGTATTAACTACTGTATTTAAACATAAGGAACATAATTACATGCCAAAAAATTATTTCTTAGTTTAATTTTTAACAAAAGAATTTTTAATTATTTTGTAATTGTAGCGCACTATGAGCCATTCGCTCATAAACATTGAGTGTTCTGATAATTTCATTACTTCTTGGATGTTTAGGTATTATAATTTACACCATACATTTCAGCTTGTATATGGTTTCCCGTTTCAGGAGCATATCTATATTCTACTACAATACAGTAGGCCTATCCAAAAAGTCTAAGGATAAGTGTATTTCTAGTTATGTAACAATTATAAACCACACAAGAGTGATTTTTCACCAAAAATAATTGCTAAGATTTTTTGACTACAATTTTTGAAGATGTATCTTCAACAGAAAATTATTTATTAGCACTGAAAAGCAACATAACCTGTATGGCATTGCAAAATAATATTTCACTCAGCTTTTATCAAATTTTACAGCATACCGAAGCAGTTTAAATGGCACGTTAGAGGTTCTGTAATTTATTCACATTCAAAAACAACATAACCCTGGTGCGCCTCTTAAACAAACGTCGTCACATATACCATAGATGCCGTACATGAGAAAATGATCTCGCTGCAGATCAAGAGAAAGACGCTACGTAATTCACACACCTACCGTGCCACAAGCGCTTTGTGTACAGACACGCCACTTTGTGTGACAATTTGCCCTGGTTTCATCATCTCCAGTCACGTTAACATCTGTGTAATAGCTATAGTGAGGCCACGACACGTTACTTTGTAAACTTTGCAATATTTTACAAAATGTTCGGTTACCTNATTGCAATATTTTACAAAATGTTCGGTTATCTTGAGAAAATTTTTTAATTTATGACATTAGTATGGAATTGAGTCATAAAGTGTTCATTAGGTGAATATTTTATTAATATGACAGAAGTCCTAACGTCCAAATTCGTTAAAGTGAAAGAAAAATACATTGTATTGTGTAGGCTTTTGTCGGGGCAAAAACAGTAATTTGTTATAATGAAATTGACGTGNTGAAAGAAAAATACATTGTATTGTGTAGGCTTTTGTCGGGGCAAAAACAGTAATTTGTTATAATGAAATTGACGTGCCACGAGGCAACGTCCTTAGCTCAGAGTAGCCTGCGCCTCTGTCACTGCCCCTGTTCTGCGCCATTACACGCCGTTGCTAAAAGGTCTGCCACATCCTCTCTACGCCTCAACGCTGGAAGTGTGCTGCACGGCTTGCCAGAAGGCAGCTCGCAAGCTGCTGTCGCTCGCCACTTCGGTGGGTGCTGGTAAGCTCTGGAGCAAGTCATTCAGGGTTCAAACACCATCTGGGACGACGTGATGACATGTGAAGATGAGGTGAAGTCGTGTTTAAATAAGTGTCAGTACGCGTCACGCATCAATATGTACTAGAAAATTGTATAATATTTATTCAGAATAATTTATATATATATATATAAAATATTATTCCTCTGTTAACTTTAAATCTCAATATTTAAAAAACTATTACTGAATGCTAACTATGCATAAAAAACTGTGTTACCGAGTGCAAACCATTAAAACGAGAATGAGTTTTTTACTTGCATGTGTATTCTGAAAGAAGGAAAATTTGATGGCAGTGAATTATTTCTTGCACTCCGCTCCCCTAGAAATTTCAGTTGCTGCACTCCTGATCAAAAGGATAGAGTTTAAACACAATGCCAGCAAAACCTCAAAACGCAGCGGACATTTACAACTACCTCAAGCAGAAGTTGCATTGGGTGATACAATCAAAAAAGACCTTGGGAATTTACCATTCATATGAGGTTCTTTNTACCTCAAGCAGAAGTTGCATTGGGTGATACAATCAAAAAAGACCTTGGGAATTTACCATTCATATGAGGTTCTTCACAAACTAAAGAATTAATCTAAAATAGTAGCGTGTTAACATCATTTAAGAAATTTTTTTTTTCTTAGCTGGCCTTTCAAGTCAAAAATAAAACTGACAAAGTATTTATCACTGACAATAATATGAAAAGCACAGTATTTATGCCAGATCATATTTTGAGTTTACAANAACTGACAAAGTATTTATCACTGACAATAATATGAAAAGCACAGTATTTATGCCAGATCATATTTTGAGTTTACAATCCCAAATATATGCAGTTCATTATCTGCTCTAAAACCACCAGTAGTATTCCTTTAGTTACTTACCAATATCTAGCTCATCATCTTCTAGGTTATTGATGAACAGTGGCGACACCAACGATTCAGCCAAGTTGTCATACTCCTGTAATGCACAATCAACATCAACTAACTACAACTACACACAAGAGTACACCTCGTTCAGTTAACGCAGCAACTGACCCTTTCAAAGTCATCCCGCTGAGGCATGTATCCCAACTGCATGGCCTCTTCAGGCGTGGCATCAAGGGGAGGCAAGTGCGAAGCAGCAGCTGGTGAAAGCGGACCCATGTCCGGTGCTGCATCATGACTGAGTTTCGGCCGCAAGCTGATTGCTGCAGCCCATGTCAGTCGTCCAATACTCCCATCCAAGTAACGCACTATATACTGGTCCTTTGCCTCTGAAAATTTCATATTTATAAAGTTACAATATTTACATCATAAATATTTACTTTTGCACAAACTTAGGCTCATAGCAACACAATTGCTAAAATTCATGCAACACAATAAGGGACAGACAGGTGGTGTTGGTGATAAGTAACCCTGAGCCCCACTACACTGAGGCGACAGAAGTCATGGGATACCTANGGACAGACAGGTGGTGTTGGTGATAAGTAACCCTGAGCCCCACTACACTGAGGCGACAGAAGTCATGGGATACCTCCTAATATCGTGTCGGACCTCCTTTTGCCCGACGAAGTGCAGCAACTCGACGTGGCATG
>NQII01000718.1:0-33577 GCA_002778355.1 Clitarchus hookeri
GCGATATTATGGCGGTGCACGTCACGTGCGACTGAGACCGAAGAGAAAGGTAGAGAAAGGCGGATATAACCCTTTATAGGTTACGTCTAACATTTCTGGAGCCTTTCTGAAGTTCTTATTCCAGTATATTCCTCCGCCCCATGCTAACAATGCTTAACCAAGTCTATAAAATTATACCAAAGGGACAACGCACCGCATTCGCGTGCACTCAGTGTAATAATATTTTACGTGAAACCTATTTCTTACTGGGCAAGATTAACACACCTATTTCTCACGGTTTTTATTCATTGAATAAAATAAAATAATATATAAATTTAAAAAAGTAAAATTTCAACAAAACCAAAAATTAGGCATTTTAATGTTAACACAAGTATAAAACTCTTGTGATACATAACATATTTAAAAAACAACCATACATGTCATCTTTGTTGTGTTAGTTTTAATTAATTCATTATTAAATTAATTAAATTTATTCATTTTAATATTTTATTTATATAGAATTGAAATATTACGTAATTGTACAAATAAATAGACGTTAATTAAATATTATGTAAACAAATAATAATTATTTACGTAATACTTATGCCTGGAAGAAAGAAACCAAACTGTCTGGTACAGTTCGGTACGGTATCAAAAAGTGAATTACAACTAACCTTTTCCGTCACAAGTAAAATGTTATACTTTTAAGGGGTGCAGCGAACAATTATTTTTTGGGAGTATACTAGCATAACGCTCTGTCATATTTCATGAATTAAAAATTTATGTTTGTTTTTTATGTTATTTACAGCAGATTTTTATGACACTACCGATTATAATCTATACAACGACTAATATCTCCCATTATCTGAAGGACTGACGCTGTTTTGCACTCTGTGCAATTTTATATAATCAAATAAGCTTCCTGTGAAACGTCGCATGTAAGCCTATTGGCCTATGTGACTTAAAAAGTTTGTTATTTCCATTCTAAAAGTGACGATAAAGGGTATTAACCGTTTCTTATAACCGCAATAAGCTGCAATATAATGCCTTTAAAATTAAAATGAGTTCGAAAGTTACACGATTCACCTAAATTTACTTATTAATTAATACCCANAATATAATGCCTTTAAAATTAAAATGAGTTCGAAAGTTACACGATTCACCTAAATTTACTTATTAATTAATACCCACGGTGGACGGAGACATTTACCAAGGTCGTTAAGGCGATACCTTAATAAATAATGGCTAAGATTTGAAACTCAGCTATTCTGTAACATATTGTAGCATTTTAAATGTAATTTTTAGTATCGGTTGGTTTGTAACCAGCTAGCCACCTTCTCCAATAGTAAAACCAATGACGTTTTGCGATATAATTTGGGTGTAGGCAGGCGCTTGCAAGTTTCCTGTTGTTACATGCTGCTGTGGCTACTAGAAACCACTGTGTCTATCTGGACCACTCAGCGTTACTGCGAGGTAGACTTACCATGACTGCCATGTGCGCAATTACTTCACGTGGGGAACGAAGCCACACAACAATATTTGCTGAACGAAGATATAAGGGATTTGAAATTCATCTAGTCACGAAATCTTTCCCCACTGGCCTTGCCGATGAGATTTCCACAATAAAAGCGAGCGCGTTAATAAAGCTTGAATAAATAGTACATCANTCCCCACTGGCCTTGCCGATGAGATTTCCACAATAAAAGCGAGCGCGTTAATAAAGCTTGAATAAATAGTACATCACGTATTCCAAATATCACGTCTGCCTCTGAAATGACTTAGTTAATGGGCGCCTTCCAAATGGTTCCGAAAAGTTCTACTCTTCGTGCCATGTGATTACACTGCCGGGCTGTAAATGTAAGCAGTAGCGTAGAAAATATAATGTCGTGCCGTGGTTATAGTTGTGGTTGTTGTCGTGCCACGTTTGTCGCGGGCCACGTGACTCCCGGTATCACGCTGTTCTCTACTCTAATTAGATGCAGTCTCGGCAAGGGATCTGCGGTTCCCAAAACAGCGAGATGGTAGTGTGAACTGCTGTCCAAGTCAGCCGACGGCATTCCGGGCAACTACGTCGTGATCACGCGAAAGCGGGAAAACTGAGGGTTTTATTTGATTGTTAATTGAACGGGTACTTAACTGCTCGGCCACACATTAATTTCTGAGTTCGCGGGTTGCAATCACACATGCGCTGTACTCGTGTTCAACATTTGTCAGTGAACAATGTGGATGTGTGCTGAATCATCTTGGCATAAAACATCCATATCAAAGAGGTGCATCTTGGCATTAACAAAACAGATTAGCCACAAAGAGAACCGGGCGTGTACAGCACCGGTCATAAATGTAATTCATGTGCATCGTGTGCACAATTGTGGGCATGGTGTCTGAACNACCGGGCGTGTACAGCACCGGTCATAAATGTAATTCATGTGCATCGTGTGCACAATTGTGGGCATGGTGTCTGAAAGGGTTAGAAGCATTCACTTTCATTTTACGATGTTGTTATCTGTGCCCAAGTAGCAAACCGTAGTCTACACAGGAATCAAGATCCCACCTTACATTTATGTGCCATCCTTGTATAATAACGACAGTACCTATGTGTTCTCAAGTTTGCGACACGAAGGTGATACATATCACATCCCAAATATTCGATCCCACTATCTGTCTGTCCAGAGATAAAGCAGTATACACCGTGGCCACGAAGGTAGATAGATCGAGAACTGAATACACTGTAAAAAATGTGTCTGATTTTATACAAATGTATGTCGCAGCAGTGTCTCCATTGAAGTCAGTGTATTTTTTCACCTTCATATGTCAAATTTCTTTTACTCTGCGACCAAGTAAATCCATCCTAAAAATCAGTAAAATAACATTTATACTTTATTACGATTTTTACATAAAATAGTGTTAAAGCACAGCACTATTTAACACAAAATAAATTGTAATATTTGTGTACTTACACTGCACTGCAAAAAGTGGTATGTATATATTTGAGCAGATGTCAACATCGAGATCTTGAGAGCCGATGAGGGTAAAATGAGGTGAGTATAGAGCAGAGCCGGAATGCAAGGGCGGGGGACACGGGAGATCGTTGAGAAACACCTGCCGACCAGCAGCATCCTCCTAGTGAAAGAATGTTTGAAAATAGAAGGCAAACTAAGAACATATATCAATGTTTGCTTCGTTAAATGGCATTTAACGAATTGCGTCGCTAGTGCAAACGCCCGAGGAACTGAAGTTTTGTTTAATATTTCAGTACTTATCAATATGTGATTTAGTTGTACAAGTATTATTTTGGCCCATACTATAGCCTACATGTCGGCCATCGCCACTACACTTGTTTACATTCTAGCAACTAGAGAAATACTTGCGTTGTTCTAAGATTAGATACATGTAAAATACGTGTGTTCATTGACTTGCAGTTAATACTTGGTATGCTTGTGTACAACCATGCATCTAGTTAGAGTGTGTTTGCAGTATCTTCACACTATTTTAATCAAACCCTTGAAAAATCACGCCATGACGTGTTTGGTTATTTCCTAGATATGCCAGGATTTGGAAGCGTTTTACAATTCTGTTAACATGAAAGAATCTTACATTTTACTTGTATTTTTTTTTACAAATGATAAAATTTAATTTATAAGCAATAACTATAAAACAGAGAGAAAATAGGTGTGTTGGTAATGCGTAGTAAGAAATAGTTCTCATGCAAAACATTCATTTACTGATTGCGCGCAAATATAGTGCGTTGTTCCTTTTGTGTAATTTTCTAAACTGTAATGAACATAAATACTGAAGGGTTAAAAACGAGTTTCAGAAATTCTGCGCAATTTCTTTGATTACAAGTTAAATTACATCCACAAGTATATTGTGATTCTGCGTATGCTGGACCAGTATCCCAGGCACGCCCAGGACGAACTACAATATAAAAAGAACATGCAAGAAACGAGAACCTTATTCCGTTCCATATGGTCNACCGGGCGTGTACAGCACCGGTCATAAATGTAATTCATGTGCATCGTGTGCACAATTGTGGGCATGGTGTCTGAACGGGTTAGAAGCATTCACTTTCATTTTATGATGTTGTTATCTGTGCCCAAGTAGCAAACCGTAGTCTACACAGGAATCAAGATCCCACCTTACATTTATGTGCCATCCTTGTATCATAACGAGAGTACCTACGTGTTCTCAAGTTTGCGACACGAAGGTGATACATAACACATCCCAAATATTCGATCCCACTATCTGTCTGTCCAGAGATAAAGCAGTATACACCATGGCCACGAAGGATGATCGAGAACTGAATACACTGTAAAAATGTGTCTGATTTTATACAAATGTATATCGCAGCAGTGTCTCCATTGAAGTCGGTGTATTTTTTCACCTTCATATGTCAAATTTCTTTTACTCTGCGACCAAGTTAATCCATCCTACAAATCAGTAAAATAACATTTATACTTTATTACGATTTTTACATAAAATTGTGTTAAAGCACAGCACTATTTAGCACAAAATAAATTGTAATATTTGTGTACTTACACTGCACTGCAAATAGTGGTATGTATATATTTGAGCAGATGTCAACATCGAGGTCTTGAGAGCCGATGAGGGTAAAATGAGGTGAGTATAGAGCAGAGCCGGAATGCAAGGGCGGGGGAAACGGGAGATCGTTGAGAAACACCTGCCGACCAGCAGCATCGTACTAGTGAAAGAATGTTTGAAAAGAGAAGGCAAACTAAGAACATATATCAATGTTTGCTTCGTTAAATGGCATTTAACGAATTGCGTCGCTAGTGCAAACGCCCGAGGAACTGAAGTTTTGTTTAATCTTTCAGTACTTATCAATATGTGATTTAGTTGTACAAGTATTATTTTGGCCCATACTATAGCCTACATGTCGGCCATCGCCACTACACTTGTTTACATTCTAGCAACTAGAGAAATACTTGCGTTGTTCTAAGATTAGATACATGTAAAATACGTGTGTTCATTGACTTGCAGTTAATACATAGTACGCTTGTGTACAACCATGCATCTAGAGTGTGTTTGTAGTATCTTCACACTTTTTTAATTAAACCCTTGAAAAATCACGCCATGACATGTTTGGTTATTTCCTAGATATGTCAGGATTTGGAAGCGTTTTACAATTCTGTTAACATGAAAGAATCTTACATTTTACTTGTATTTTTTTTTACAAATGATAAAATTTAATTTATAAGCAATAACTATAAAACAGAGAAAAAATAGGTGTGTTGGTAATGCGTAGTAAGAAATAGTTCTCATGCAAAACATTGATTTACTGATTGCGCGCAAATATAGTGCGTTGTTCCTTTTGTGTAATTTTCTAAACTGTAATGAACATAAATACTGAAGGGTTAAAAACGAGTTTCAGAAATTCTGCGCAATTTCTTTGATTACAAGTTAAATTACATCCACACGTATATTGTGATTCTGCGTATGCTGGACCAGTATTCCAGGCACGCCCAGGACGAACTACAATATAAAAAGAACATGCAAGAAACGAGAACCTTATTCCGTTCCATATGGTCNCCAGGCACGCCCAGGACGAACTACAATATAAAAAGAACATGCAAGAAACGAGAACCTTATTCCGTTCCATATGGTCTGAGGTTAGACTGCAGCAATGAACAACTGAAACTCGAGTACACGAAGGTTTGTGGAATATACTGCTCGGGACGGGAACATTTAGCGTTTTACACTACGTGTAGACTAGATTCCATTGTCTTACATATTTTCGAGCACCAGCTTTTTTTCCATTGGCTGTTGCTTCAGTGTTACTCCAATTTACTCAGACAAGTTGGCACGGGATTTGGTGCTTGTTTCCTTGCCGTCCTCTTATTTCTCCAGAGATTACCTCGGTATGTCTAGTAAATTGTGATCTAATTGTACATATAACGTAAGTGTACATTTTTTTGAAGAGTAGGTTGTCCGAAAATGAATTCACGAAATTTTCCAGTCCATATCTACAATATATATAGGGGCAGTGATATTTCGCTCAAAAATTTCGAGACAAAATACAGTTCAAAGTAATGTGGGGTCGCCCAGCTCTTTTGATTGGCTTAAAAATTTTCAGGTGAGTGTTAACTGTTTGCGCACGAATCACGAAGGTACAGTGTCGGAGTTGCGGGATCCCGAGTCGCTCGGTCAAATGCGGAAACGACACCAGCAGCCAATGTAGTTATGGCAATAGCCGAGCTGTATATATAGTACTGAACTCTACTGTGTGCTCCTATTTTTTCGCAAAAAATCTGTGGCCCTAAGTATATAGCTTGCAGCCTAATGAACNCTGAACTCTACTGTGTGCTCCTATTTTTTCGCAAAAAATCTGTGGCCCTAAGTATATAGCTTGCAGCCTAATGAATTCGCGAAATTACCGGGTATCTGGCTGATAACCTAAGAGGAGATACTGATACTAATACCGAAGCGTAGTTGCTGTTACCGTGGAAACATTATTGTATTCGGATTTCTGTGCTGATGTTCCCTTAGTGAGCACGACTTCGGACGTTTAAAACACATCGCCAGATAGTCTTTCCTCCGTGAACTACTTTCTTTCGCCAGTATTCATGGCTCCAAGAAGACGCCGCCACTATTCCCCCACTAACGTCATTAATGTAAATAGTATGAGCCTCCCCCCCTCCCCCCCCATAGATCGCTAGCTGCGTCTACGATTGGGCTCGGCGGTGAATGAGAAATTCTTGGCTGCGGGAAAGACATTAAATTTAATATTTAAAACGAAAGAAGCGGCGCAGGAGGAGGTGGGGGAGGCAAGTTCAGCTACTTCAGAGGGAGGGGATATAAATGGTAATTTCCAGATGCAGTGATCGTGTGGATGTGGGGATGCGAGGGGGTTGTGAGGGGGATGATTGCGGATGGGTACGCCTCGAGGTGCAGTTAGCCCAGGTACTTGGCCTTTCCTTCAGAAAACTTTCCTCCGCCTAACGGCGGCCCTGAGAGCCCCATTCCTCAAACGCCGCCATCGTCTTCGGCGAGATGAGGTCGTTAATGTCATCGTCAAATCCCCAGCGAGTAATACGCACAGCGATTTTTATTTTTAAAGAATTTATTTCTCCTTCGCCTTGATAACATACTTGGTTTACACGTTACAGTTTCTTGAACTGGCTCAACCAGCGGCTTGTGGTGAACTGTTGCAAGGTAAACCGTGTTTTGCTCGGTGCTATATTTAATCCTTTGCTAGTTTACACATCGGCCACTTAAACGTAGAAGTGTATTTCACATCACAGCTCGTGTGTGATGGGTGCTTCGCCGCTCTCTCATGAGTGGCCGTAGTACGTTCAGTTTCTTCCGGTTCCACTCTGGTTACTGGTTCCTGCTGCGAGTGCTGAGTGTGTGCAGTCGTGAGCAAGCACCAGGTTACCTTGAGACACTTCACCACACGCTACTGGGCGCAACGGTAGTCAGAGTAAAGAAGGATCTCCACCGTGTTGACTTTCGAAAGAGACTACGCTGAAAATCTTCGCGTGCCAAATTCAGGTTTTAAGGCATATCTCATTTAGTTCAGTAAGGGAAAACTCTATAATAATATCTGCTGTGCAAAGATTTTGAGCACTGCATAGCGGAGCATGAATAAAGACTATAGATTTTTACTGCATGTGCCAGCATTGTTTTCAGCTGTCAAGGGCATCTTCTGGGTTGACTTTGCAATGGGCTCCAAGGTTTAATCTTTTTGATTTCAAAATAACACGGGTGGCATGCAACTTTACTGCGAGCACTTTCAACTGTCTGCCAAAAGTACGTATACTAACACCCCTATTCGCTATACCTAACTATGCAGTAATTACCAGCAAGTATATTGTCGTATAGCATCTTGTGGCGGGTATAAGTTTTAAATTCATCTCTTGGGATGGTTATCTCAAAAGACAACTTACCTTTTGGACTTTGGGCACCTCAGGCCTCGTGACTGACCTGGCTCAGCACATAATTTGGAAGGAGTGATCGACATGGTTTGGGTGTTGTTGCTGAATACTTGGCTAGGGGGTAACTGACATTGTTTTGGTCTTTTCACGGTTTTCCATAGCATGGGCGGCCTTGTTTCCATGAGCAGTAGGTTCCTTCCTATGTCCTTATCAAGGACGACGACCGGCAGGTGGTAATTGTCTCCCAGGGTGAAGTGGTATTATGCGATATGCAGGTAGACAGCGCCACTTGCCAACATGTCTGCAAGAAAATTCAGGATTGCCTGCGTTCGTGGTGAGTATGTGGTCGTTCTTGTTCCCGAGCTCACGTATTGCAATCTCGTGACTCTTTGATGTTCTCTGTACTTGTGTCCAACGATATTCTCGCAACCTAGTGATGTTCAGGCTTCTGCAGTATTTTTCTTTATCATGCTCTCGCTAGCTCTGACCACAGACCAATCAGACTGCATAAGCAGAGATGTTGTGTCGTAGGATTATGACGCTCTCATTAGTTACCTTGCCGCACCGCTAAAATGATTATCTTAGACCAATTATTTTATTATTGTCATACGCAACAGTTTAATGTATAAATTTGACAGTTTAACGATATAATTGAAGAAATGAATACCCATATGTTTACTCTCTCTGGTGTTAAGAATGTTGTTTACTTGAAGGAACAATATACCGAGTCCTGGTGGCCCCATCATGTTGTGGGCCCCTAAACATCTCCCCTCCCCCATCATACTCACACTAAACAGCGTACTGTGCAAAATAATTTCGGTTCTTCTTTATNGCAGCGATGTCGAAGATGTGATGTTTTACCGGATTCCCGATAATCACGGTACACTCGTGAAATGGTAGTACGCGAGCATCCAAATATTATCGCTACCTCGGAGATGCTATGTCCCATCTCTCCACGCGGCTGATATTGTGGTGCAAGTTTGTCACTTAAATCTTGATAACCTGTTATTGTAGCAGCAGTAACCGATCGAGCTGCCGACCGCATTGCGTTACTCTGATAGGATCCATACCTCTGTTATTTGCATACGCACGCCTATACCAGGTTTTTTGGCTCTTCACTGTATGAAATATGTGAGTGAAGAGTGAAGTGATCGGGCGGCTCTTAACAGCGAGGTCTGGAGAACCGATGAGGGTAAAACGAGGTGGAAATTTGCAGCGCCGGAATNCGGAGATGCTATGTCCCATCTCTCGTGCGCCGACTATAAAACCACGTTCAAACTCACTTAAATCTTGATAACTTGTTATTGTAGCAGCAGTAACCGATCGAGCTGCCGATCGCATCGCGTTACTCTGATAGGATCCATACCTCTGTTATTTGCATACGCACGCCTATACCAGTTTTTTTGGCTCTTCACTGTATGAAATATGTGAGTGAAGAGTGAAGTGATCGGGCGGCTCTTAACAGCGAGGTCTGGAGAACCGATGAGGGTAAAACGAGGTGGAAATTTGCAGCGCCGGAATAAAGAAGCGGGGGTAACGGGAAATCCCTGTGAAATCCCGCCAACCAGCAGCATAGTCCAGCACGATTCCCACATGCAAAAATCCGGGAGTGGTCTGGCCGGGGATTGAACCCTGTTCGCTTTGGATGGAGGCGAGCAGACTAACCGCTCTGCCACCGCGGCCCTGTATATAATATGGACTTTCCAACTTTTGATATTTACACATAGTATTTAAAAAAAGTTATTTTTAATAACAATTTTTTTCATCATTCATTGTGGTCAGATGTGCGACGAATTTTCGGGATGTCCCTTATGTTTAGAGAGACAGAAATTTCGCATATTAATATTTCAACAAGATAGACTGTACAGTCCTTCGTGCATCCGAGAGTCAGTCAGTTGTTCATTGACTGTCGGTTCAGTTTAACATCCGACCAGGTAGCGGGAGATTCGCTCCATTTCTTTCTTGCAAGATCGTTATTTGTTGAATGTCGCACAGGGATAGTCTAACATAATGTGATCAAATAGAAGTAGAGAAATAAATTAACATAATGTTGAAGTTTAACATGTCCTCAAAATGATTTGTGAAATTTCCATCTCTCTACTTATGGCCAATCTGAAATAGTTGGTAACCCTAGTAGGCGTATATATTCTCTGATTTGGTCCGCGGGAATCCGGAACGACCTTCCTATACAGCACAGAGATATCCAAAGAACATTTGACGGATGTCACCCTCACACTTTCTGGATATACTACTACATCCACGTGTAGCAAAGTTACATTCAAAATACTACCAAAATGTATCCAAATGTCCGCCCCATTACCAAAATGTGATATAGATATTGTGGATGTCCTATACACGTCTTTAGATGTAGCTACTTACCTTAAGTAATGGCCATTCGTGGTTTTGTAATATCTAATGTATATCCCGTCAGTGGTAAACACTGGTATCTACTGCTGGATATCCAAAGGATATACATTAGGGATTCACTGTAGGATTAGATGACTTTTAGATATTGTGGTTATAATTAAGATATGAAGTGGGTATTCTGTGCTATGTGGATTGTACCTGACGGTCTACTGCGTGTTGTGGGATATTCTCTGTTAGCTGAGCTGCCGGCTGGAATGTAAAGTCCCCAGATGCTGATTGGCAAACGGCGTTCCGACATCTTGCTGGCCAGTGGCGTCAATTATCTGGCATGTTCCGCTAAAGTAGATTGTAGAGGTGTGGGCGGCGCTTGACATCGTGGTCGTCAGCGTTAATGAGGGTGAAATAAGATGATATTCGAGCAGCGCCGGAATGCCAGAGCGGGGAAAACTGGAGATCCCGAGAAAATCCATTCCCAGAAATCGAACCCAGTTCACCTTGGTGGGAAGTGAGTAGTCTGACCACAGCACCACCGCGGCCCCTGTGTTCCGCTGGAGTTCGCGGTACAAGCGGCTGTTTCACCTCTGTATTATGAAGTAATTAGTGGCCCAGTGCTGAATGCAGCTGTATTCTTAGCACAAGTTAAATTTGTATCATTTTCATCATTGACTATTCATTGAAAGCCAATACGTAGACGCCGGAAATTTTTTCGTCGTTTGTATAAATGAAATTATGTCAGTTACACATTCCCTGCTTCGCATTACAGTGGAAGTTTATGAATGGGGCTTCATTCTGACGCTTATTTATCACCGTCTCAGTGTTCTACCAGACGTGTCTAATAAGCCTCTGTCCAATTGTGAGCATAATATAAAGGTACGAGTGTTTGAAGTTTATCTTGTCCTGAAAGAATACCGTAGTTTTCCAGGTCCCCATCAATGAGCCGTTACAGACTGGCAAATTAGTCTTGCTGAGAGCCACAGTCCCTTAGTTAAGCCGGTTTAACCAAAAAGCTCTATTAATTAATTAAACGTTATTCAAGAACTTTAGTCGCGCCGGCCCTAAGAATATACTTGGCTCCGTCTAGCCTAGTGAAATAGAGAAACAGACCAACTAGCAAAGCACCAACCACAGGTAGCTGGCAGGCGGGCAGATGAATCTGCAGGCACTCCCTCCCACCTGCCGTACCACCGTCGTACAATTGTTTCCTTTCCCAGAGAGAAGTGGCCTGACATTTACAGAGCTCCCAAGTCCTAAGTTGCAGCGGCTCTACTATAATAATTGCCAAAGAGCCGTTAATATCTACGTTTTAAAAGTCTCGATGGTACGGAGAATTTTTGACTGTGGGGTACTCTATTTCAAAAGCGCACGAAGCAAATATTTCAGCCCCATATACATGTATTTTTTTACGTGTCGCATATAGAAATTATTTTAATACATTTCCTACTGAAGAAGACACAAATATCTGTTACGTTATTACAGCTAATGAGATGTGGAACTAACGTTCGGGGATAATTATATGAGTCATTCATAACGTAGAGAAGTAGCTAGTTTTACCAGTCAGTTGCCGATAACGAAGACAATATCAACACAGGACACTGAGCTTTTTTTGGTACTTTGTGTCGGTAAAGCATTAATATATTAATGTAAATTTATGTTAATGTCCGGAGATATCAGTCTTGACCGCTGACATCATGATGGATGCGAACTCATCCGTCGTTTTTACTTCGCTACTAAAGTCATCACAAATTTCTACGAATTCAAGTCGTCCGAAAAACTTACCCCTCAGTCTGTTTCATAAATAATCCGACTTCTTTTTCGTTCTAGTCATTTCTCTGTTTCTTCCTCATTCTTTTATTCTCGTTGTAAAAGCTCTTCTGTGGCTTTCCCGCTTGTTATCTGCTTCTTACTTATCTTTGTATAATTTTTTTGTGGAGTGAGGTAGAGTTCTGCCATCAATCATTCTCTTCCCATTAACTGTCCAAGCCACTGAAACCTCTTCCTTTATACGATATTTCCTCTATACGCTACTCATTTAGTAATACGGCTCAGAATTTTCTTTTTAATAGTTCCTGGAAACCTTATTTCAAGGGTATTTGTTGAAATAAAGTACGCGTCTTTCTATACAAAAGTTGCAATTCTCAATTGTCTTTGTGAATGTTATCTGCACTCATGACTTATGTATAAACATTTATTCATACTTTTGAGATTTTCCCCTCATTTATTCTAAAGCATCGTTGTATTACTGCTATACAAAAAGGATTCATTAGGAGGAATGATAATGAAGACAATATAAATTGCAAAAATTTCCATCTGAAAAATATGAAAGCGAGTAAAAAAAAAAGTGTAGAACCATGGTACCTTCCTAAAGGTTGACACATAAATATGAATATTTAATTTATTTTCTTATTGTCGTTTTTTTAAGAATAATTTTTGAAGTTATCTCGTTACCATCATGTGGTATCTAAGAAATTATTACAATTTATATAGTATTTAAATTTTCAAGATTTCATATTTCTTAAGCGAATAAGTTGTATTCTCAAAATCTGTTTATTTTGTTTTATCTTCACTGCAGACGAGGAAATTACTTTTTGTGGGTGATCTGAATTGATTTTTTTCGTATACCATAAACAAATACAACAATAGTTATTCAAATTATTCAAGCTTGCTAAAAAAAACCATCAACCAACGTATTTGTGGCTAGAACTAGTTGCCAGAAGCAGCACGGGGGGCGCTGAGTTTGATGTGTTTAAAACGCAATTCTAAACAACAAAGTTAAAAAATCAGGAACTTTTCGCTGCATTGTGCGAATGTTAATTTGTGTATGATCTTTCAAAATAGATCAAAACGGAAACATTCATTTTCCACTCTACATTTATATACTAGTCACTTTGATTTCGTTTACATATGTTGCAAGAGCGCTAAAAGTGAAAACAAATATTTAGTGACACCAAATCGGACGCCCGAAAATACTGGACTTCAAAACAGTCAGTTTTAGAAGAAAAAAGGATTTGTAATTTGCGATGTCCTGCAAAACGTATCTACATAAATGTATTTTATTAATAGAAATTACAACGTTAAAATACATATGCGGATATAATTGTTCCTTAATACTCTTTGGTAAGTACTCATTAAAAAACGTTTAAGACAAGCTACAAGAGAGTCCGCCATTTACATCACTGCACGATCGGAAATTTTGCTGGTCTTCGTATTTACAATTACCACTTTCCTATTGGTCATAATACACCGGACACACTATCTATATTGTAGAATATTCATTAACCAATTCAGACGCAGTGTACACAATTATGTACATTACGCACGTATAGGCAATTTTGGAATGTACTGCACACTGCGGAGCTCAATGACCAGTGATCCTTGCTGTGGATAAATGATTCTGTCTGAGAGATAATTGGTTCACATAACTGTAGCAGAATATATCACCAACAGCTTATTGGCTGTGATAACGAGACAAGTGTTGTGTTGACTTCAGTACTACAGCATGCGTTATAAAATATTTGTTTATAATACATTAAATGTATATTAAAGAAGGTTTGAGAGGGTAAATGGCTAACAAAGTGCCGAGTTGACGGTGCACCAAACAAATGTTCTTTCTTAAATAAAATAATCTTTAGACACGCCTGTTTAGCGCGAAAAAAAAACGCGCTCACTAATTATCAATATAACATATGTACATCTGCAGCAATCTCATCCTTTTTGGCAGCGTGGTTTTCTGAGAACACATTTTCTCACGCGACTTAACCAATCAGAATGAAGCTATTGCTATGATGAACATTCGTGACTATCGAGCAGACAACCAAAATACGCAACAGTTGCAATCATCCAATCACGAATGTGGATCAAAGATTGGCGCAACAAGAACATAATTTGTGGGAAGGGGGAGGGGGCATACTTTCCCACTTATTTCCATTGTTTTTCTTTATGCTCATCAGTGACATAAGATTAGGAATTGCATTTTAAAATTATTATCGCCAATATGTATTTATACAATCAGTCTTTCAGTCAGATTCTTAACCCTTTCAGTTTCAGATAAATCTATAAATTTAGGCATCGCAACAAAAACATTTTTTATTCGAATCTGTACTGATATCGATACGTTTTGACATACATCGGCATCAATAAAAATCTGTCTGTGCTCTTTCATCTAGTTTTAACAGCGAATGATGGTTCCCACACGTAAGGAAACTTTCTCATTGGACGGTATGTTCTACTGTGTACAGTGCAGACAGGGTGACTGAAAGGGTTACTTTTTTTTTCCATGTGGAATCCGTGAAAACTTAAGTTATTTTTTTATGCCAAGCAATTTGTTTTTTAAACCAACTTTTCCTCAATCAATTTTAACTGCACTATGCCACATGTCATTGTTAGCTCTCTCTGAAACTCTGTGACACATTATATAAGCCGTACATAGTAAATTTATAGACAAACCTTATTATTTTAGAACATTGATTGCAAAGGCTGTTCACAGTTAAGAGAGCCGTTTTGAAATTAACCTTTGAAAAATTCCACTGCTCTTCCTACGTTTATTTTAACGGGCACGCTGGCTGGCATGTGCCTATTACAGTTGGCAACGACTGAAGGAAAGTAGTTCCACGTCTTAGCGTTAGGTAAACATTTGTGAATAACGAAATAATTTATTTATTTTATTGTTTTTAATGCCTATAGGTGTAAGAATAAACACATTTTTAAAATATTTACTTTGTTAATAATTCTGTTATTTCACTTAACTGACACATGAATAAAGTTACCAGCCCCACGACAAAGTTAATTGCTCATATGTTGGAAGAATACATAATGTCTAGGGACCTACAAAATTCTCGTTATTTTGTAGGTGAAGACTAAACTCCAAGATGCTGTAGGCTCGATTGGCCGGCGACGTCTGTGGCAACCCCAAAATACGCTTTTAACCTATAGTTAAAGACCGGGAAATTGCTCGGATTCATCTGAGGAAAAGTTGAACTGCATTCACGTGTAAATAAGAGTTTGTGCTTCCATTGGTCCATAGTTTGTTAGACACGCCACGAACGTCTTTCAACCAATAACGAACCTGCAAGGAAAATAAGAACCTAGTCCCGGGATTAAACTGCAGCAACAGCCAATCAACAAGTAACTGATGCTCGACTGCACGAAGAATTGTGGAGTCTAGCTTTTTGCCGAAGGAATCCGCGAAATTTCCTGGTCTCTAGCTGTAGTAAAGACTAGACGTTTGAGAGATCAATCTGCAGTGACACGCTTACACAGGTGAGTGACGTCGTATAGTTGTCAGTGACCAAATTTTATCACGAGCTATGCTCAAGAAGGTATACAACAGTGAAGTCTAGCATGTTACCAAAGAATAACGCAAATTTTGCAGGTCTCTAGAACTGTCCATACGAGTAGATCTTAAGGAGGGCTCTCAAAAGTGCTCACTTTACGGTAAAAAGGCCTTTAGCACAGATTAATTGAGAATACAGAGGCGAAACAGCCGCTTATGCAGCGAACTCCAACTTGACACGCCAGCAAAAAGCTTCGCTGTCCAGAAAAATGTTGGAACTCAGTTCGCCTATCAGCGCCTGTTAACCCACTCGCCAGATGGCAGCCCAGCCAAAAAGGACCCTTCGCAAAATCACTGTAGCCAAGCAGACACAATGTCCGTTCCCAGGTCTTAAAGCACAGCCAATCAGAAGAAGGGTACGCCCACATCAACCAAACAGCCACGCCATTTCATCTCTGTGAACTTATCTCCTCTGATATTAGAGCTAATATTATTTTTCATACTTGTATTAATGCTACGACATCAATGTGGGTCTGGTGGGAGGGGATGGGGGAATGGGACATAACGCCCTTCCCTTAGTTGCGCCTGTGGTTAAAATGTTTTGGAGTACAATTACTCGTGGAATCTTTTCGCAGAAAACAGGGAGCCTACTGAAGTACAATCATTGTGTTCATTTGAGTAGCTTTTTGTTTGAGTGCACTGATTAGTTATATTAGAACAGAATTTTCATTTTAACTCTATTTTTTATAATTCCCTAAGGTGTATTTTTACAATCATAACAAATATGACAACTATTTGCAAACTTTCAGTTAGCTTGTTAAAATCCCCCTATTTTTTTTGTAAAATATGTACAAGTTTAATTTGGTATTTAACTTTTTTTTTCATGTTACGTCGCCCGTTTCTTTGAATAAAGGGGACGTGGTGGTATGGTGGTTATGCTACTCGCCTCCCACCTAGGTGAAACAGCCTCGATTCACGGCGGAGTCGCTCTTGAATTTTTGCAAGTGCGAATCGTGCCGGATGTGCCACTAATCGGCGGGTTTTCTCAGGTATATCCCGTTTCCTCCACCCCTGCATTCCGGCGCTGCTTCATACATACTCACATCTCTTCACCCTCATCGGCTCTCAAGACCTCAGTGTTAAAAGACCCCAAATATCTTCATTATTCGAAGAATTTTGGCTGAATGTTTCAGGAAACTCCGTGTAACTATACTGAATTCACGAGATGTTGTATTACTTTGGCAGTATTCACAGTGTTAACACACTCAGCAAGGTGCCCATATGCCATACGAGCAATAATTTAATTATATTCCCTGACTATTAGAATCTCACACCTTCATAAAACCTGTTTCTTTCTGAAGTATGGTACCTTAATACGCTGTGTCTTTGGCCTTTGGTGGTGACTTAGCCAAAATTTTAGGGGAGCCTTTTTACTGTTTTAACTATTAAAAATAAATCTGCTTTGTTCTGTTTTGGGGTGGAGTTATCCGAGAGTAGCAAGGTACAACAGTTAATACTGCTTTCCAATATTTGGGCCTAAATNCCCCCCCCCACCGAAATATTACAGAGCTACAAAACTTTGCTTGAGAATGAGCTTGTAAAAGAGAGTAACACTATTTATTCGGTTCTCTGTTGTTACAGGTGGACGCGAATGTGGCCACGCCCTTGAACATAGCGGGCCATTACCAACCATTCGTCGTTACACGTCATGAGCTCTCAATCGATAAATGAACAAAAGACATGGCGGAATTCAGAAACAACGACCAATGAAGTATTCAGCTCTGCAGAAATATCTACTTTGTCGCAGACAAAAGTTTCAATACGTAGTTTCTCCAAATGTTGAAAATGTTAAAGAACATTATTTACAATCTGCTATATCAGTTAATATGCTTCTTGTATTATGTATAGTCTTATCCAGAAGTTGCAAATTGTTTATTAGACACAAAAATCACAAATCATGCCGTTTTGAGCGTTTCCCTTGTGATTTGTTGAAATTATNTGCAAATTGTTTATTAGACACAAAAATCACAAATCATGCCGTTTTGAGCGTTTCCCTTGTGATTTGTTGAAATTATTGCGCCTCTTATTTGTGAATAGTAAATGCTGACATCGACGAACATGTCGTACATTATTTATTGGTTGCAAAAANTATTGCGCCTCTTATTTGTGAATAGTAAATGCTGACATCGACGAACATGTCGTACATTATTTATTGGTTGCAAAAAGCCCGCTCGACACAAGTACAGTGCCCGCACATCGAATATTAAACGATTGAAACACTCAAGCTCCTAATTGAATTCGTGAATGAACGGAGTTAAAAAATAAATTGGTTGAGGGCGCGCATTTAACCCTTTCATGCNAGCTCCTAATTGAATTCGTGAATGAACGGAGTTAAAAAATAAATTGGTTGAGGGCGCGCATTTAACCCTTTCATGCCCACGGTAGACAGTCGTGAACATGTTGCACAGGACAGGAAGGTTACATCTGACCGGTACTGTACTCTGCGAGGTTCAGTGCCCAATGATCTACCCTGTGGGCAGCTGATTTTCAAACCGCACTACTATTCCACTTTCTGACAGGTTTATATCCCTGATCACCGAACACAAAGACTACAGCGTATTTCTTGTGAAAACGAAACAAGTTCTGTACCAGCTTAAGTACAACACGCATCAAACAATCTATAATTTGCAAGACAAGAAACTGTAAAGTAATGTGGGAATGAAAGGGTTGACAGTGAAGTGGCGTGCTTGTGAAGTAGGTACGGTGCAAGCATGCTAATCTGTGTGCTTTACGACCAGACATTGGATACTTAGTGTTGGGCTCGGTAGCTGTTGATGAGGAGGAAGGGGCAGGTGGTTTTTCACTCCGGCAAAACCGCGCGGCTCCATAGAGTAGCACACATCAGCAACACGTTGCCGCTGTTAGTTACACGTCCCGACAGAACTTCACGTTGTAACGTTGCAGTTTTTCAGGTATTATATTTGTTTTTGGTTTCAGATTATGTGGTTATTGTAACGGATAATTAACATTTATTAAAATTAAGATTTATCATATGATTCNGTTTTTGGTTTCAGATTATGTGGTTATTGTAACGGATAATTAACATTTATTAAAATTAAGATTTATCATATGATTCAAGCGAAGTGCAGTGAAAGTTTGGTTATGTCACGATTTTATTGATGACGTTATTGCTATTGTTATTGTTAATATTCGTTTTATCCATAGAGGATTCNGCTATTGTTATTGTTAATATTCGTTTTATCCATAGAGGATACCAAGTATTGCTATTGTTATTGTTGCTGTTAATTTGGTCCTTAGAGGATAGTAAGTTTTGAAATTGGTAAATCACGTGAAATTTAAGAAAACTGTCCTGATTAGCTCTCGTCTTGCTATTGATAATTGGATAAGTAGTATGGTTGGTCAGACGACAGCCAATCAGAATGAAAGTAACAACATATGCGACGCAAAAGGCTTTTTCCTATAACAAACAACGCCACCGCCGCCGAGAACGTACGTGTGTGTGTGTAGGTGTCTAACAGAAAGATTCATTATTATTATAATTGTTGCAAAAAGTTTTAATTTTAAACATCGTTGATAATGTAAAGCAAATTATACATGTATTTATTTGTTTTGAGAAGATAAAGATATTGGTCTAATTTGTATTAGAAGATGAACCAATTAATAAAAATTGGAGAACAGAATTTCAATCCTACTGTAATGTTACAACTGGCGACCCAAACTTGTGACTGAAGAAAGAACGTCGAGAACTACGGTCTTCGGAAGAAGTGAACTTTCGCAGAGGGGAGAGCACACTTTTGGGTTATTAATAGAAAAAATAGATGCCATACAGAAGGAAATGCAAGCGAGTAGAGTAGAACGAAATGATAGACTTGATAATTTGGAAAAAAAAATTACATAGATTTGAACAAAATTATAAAGAATGGCAACTTAATTTAAAACAAAAAAATATTGATCAACATAATGGGGTTAAACTAAATGAACAAGAGATAAAGAGAAAATATAAACAACAGGGTGATGTAATGTGCAAACAGGGTTATGTAGCACTAGATGATCATAGCATATTATATTCAAATGAGAGTGTTGCTTTTGAAAGGGCAGTGCAAAAAAGTTTGGAAATAATAGTAGACCGATACAATGCATGAACGAGTTTGAAGGAAAGTTGACATAATTGGGGGAGGGGGGAAATGAAAAACAACAATTCAGAAATAAGGCAAAGTGTAACAAAAGTGTACGGGCAAACATTGAATATACACAAAAGGTGAGAAGAGCAGTCAGTAAAAAGAAAATAAAGAAAAATTAATTTTGGGAAAGGGGGGGGGGGNGTTTATATTTCCTTGTTAAAAAAAGTAATGTAATAGAGGTAATAGTTAATATTAGGAAAAAGGTTGCAAAATACTAATGTACGAGGTGTGTTCAAAAAATAAGGTGACTTGTTATTTTGTGACTTTGTCTCGAAAAATATTTATGTATTCATCAATATATATTTTGACCCCTTCAAAGTAATCCCCCTCAGATATAATACACTTGCGCCAGCGCTTTTTGCCTATCGTCGAAGCACTTATGATATGCGCATTTTAGTATGGCATTGAAGTCTCCCAGGTCTTCATCTCCACAATCCTGGCAAACTTCCGTCCTTTCATGGGTCTCTTCAGTTTTGGGAACAGGAACAAGTCACAGGGGGTCACGGCCGGTGAATGCGGTGGCTGAGGCATGATTAAGGTGTTGTTAATACAGATTCTTTGATCCATTAATTGCCATAGCAAATAATCGCCAAGCGCACCAAAACACGTCTAACCTTTATATCTGTCACAAACAAACTAGCAATGCAAAATGGCTGATGTCAACATATTTTGGGGACATTTGTACCAACATAACAATAAAAACAATCGATAATAGAATATACGTAGCCCTCGAAATTTGCAAAGTCACTTTATTTTTTGAACACGCCTCGTAAGAGAGATATATTTTTATTTAACGAAATATTTTATTATACATACTCTTAAGAACTGTTTCAGTCAGAAAAAAAACTGTCAAAAAAATTGTGCAGAAAAAAATTACTTAAGATGCAAGATTGCAAAATGTAACACAGGAATTAGGATCAATTACATGTAGAGAAATTGTTAAAGAACGACCAAAGTATTAAAAAAATGAATGTTTGTTTCAAAATGTAAGTGAAACTAGACTAAAAATGGAACTAAATTTAACTGTGCATATCGAGTGTCACAAAAACTGTTCAATATATACAACGCTTCTGTATATTCAGGGATATGTACCGTACTGTGTCAACTGTTATTGTAATTTCTCTATTATGTGCGCAAACCATAGTGACGAATCAGATGTGTTAAGGGGACATGTTTTTGCTACTGAACCTATACAAATACGAAAAAGTTTTTTAAAATTGTATGAACATCGATTTAATATAGAAAGGATTTATGTATACAATGGTATGAATATATGTAATTTTAATACTACAAAAAATGTTAGTATAATTGAAATGCTAATCTGGTAAGAGTAAAAAACGAAACATGAGCAAGTTGGGTCAAACACCCAGGAATTAAATACAATAATGAGAAAAAGAACTGTTTTCAGACATAAAGAAGAACATAATTATATTTTTATTGTATTTATGTAAGGTAAATTTTTGTTTGTAGGTTACAAAAAATAAGGATAATATGTGTTGTGCAAGGAGATATGTATATAAAGGCCATGTAAAATTGATGAGTTAAGAACAGATCAGTTGTTTTCTTGTGAGGAAACAGAAGTATTGCAATTACTGAGAAAAAAAGACTTTTGCGGAGTATTATACATGAAAAGAAAAGTAAAATAACTAAATAAGTAATTCTGAAAATAATGTAAGCCAATGTTTTTTTTTTTATTTTTAGGTTCTGGTGTAATGTTGTAACATAAATATAATGATTGTACATTTTCTGGAAATGAAATGTAAAAAAAAACATGTTGCAGCAATTATAGTGATTCAACCCTTAGGTTTGTTTCTGTTTGGACCAAATACATATAATTTATTCCAAGCCAAGGAGGGGTTATGTAACGTCGTGGTTTTCCAGATATTATATTCCAGTGAAATGTTACAACGTGAAACAGCACTGACAGGAATATATTGACTGACAACTAGACACACAATGGTTCCTACAAGAACAAATAAACATTAAGTATTAGTAGAAAAACTGGAAAGTCACGAAAATATTTTGGGCCAATTTATATTCAGTGAAACCCTAACTAGTTTCTTGTATTATGACTCAGCCAATTTCTTTACATGTCAGTCATAAAGGGCGTCGGATTCATTTTCGGTTAATGTAACCTAGCTTTTAGAGACAATACGGCGTATGAAATGGCAAATCAATGAGTCCCGAAACTAAACGGTTTTACCGAATAGAACTGTCATGACAGAAAGGTTTAGACTTATATTTGCCACATCGTTTATTAAAAAGAAATTGAATTGTAATATTATTGCAATAACTTTTTACTTACATTGGCCCCTTTCCCGTTGATAGGATACAAAATTTTACGCAAAATAGGCTTTTTTAATATAAATCTGCTATTATGTTAAAAAATTGTTACACTTGTGTGTGTATATATATATATATGACAACACTGTAAACACTAGTGTTTTTTGTTTGTGGTGTTGTCAGTTCGAAAGCCTATGTTCAAGACGTATGCAGAAGAATGTTAGTCACATCAATTTTAGTTTATAGTTAAAAAGGTTCAACGGCATCTTAACCTTGCGTGTTTAAAATTATTTTTAATAGTGTTACTACAAGACGCCAGAGGGGCGTATCTACGTTCGTTAGGCATAAAGGACTTAATAAAAATAAAAGAACTAAATTATATTTTAGTTTATACACACAGCTAATTTTTAACAGCATTAATGTACCTATCTCCAATATCATTCTTTTTATTTCTCAATCAGCGCATTGTTTGTGTGTCTATTTTTACTCTATTCAACGTCCTTCTTAATGTATCTGTNTCTTTTTATTTCTCAATCAGCGCATTGTTTGTGTGTCTATTTTTACTCTATTCAACGTCCTTCTTAATGTATCTGTTTAATTATAGTCAATCAACTCAAAATCACCATTAATGCACTTTCAGTCTGTCTGTTGCCATCATTTGTAATGTCTTTCACTTACGCATCCAGTCCAACAGTCCAGTTTGCCAGTCAGTCGTACTCTTCACTGCACCGATGCTCGCAGTCGCATATTTTCCTCCCACTAGTCACTTCTCTCACCGCTCGCTCGCCCATCAACTCCCGGCCCGGAGGCCCATCGCACTATTTATACTCTGCTGGCCTCTCGACCTGGAAAGTTCGCCGCACCTCAAGCCACGCTGAGAGAAACTAGAGCAGTAAACTGCTAGAACATTCTTCAGATAAATGCAGAAACTCAATACAACTAATATCAGCAGCGCGCGCTGCAAAAAGGACATCCCTTGTAACTCGCCGCCGCTATCATGTAACTGCTGTCCCCTTCACATACACTCGCTCGCGNCTGCAAAAAGGACATCCCTTGTAACTCGCCGCCGCTATCATGTAACTGCTGTCCCCTTCACATACACTCGCTCGCCCCGCACAAAGCCGCGAGCGCCTAACAATAGGTTTAGAATGCAGTTGAGAACTTTAAAACGAATTGTTTTAAATTAGAATTTGCTGTTTGAACAGATGCATTCCGATAACATTTCAAAGGGAAGTAAGCTGTTTCTAAGACTTCTTTCTTCTTTTTTTTTGATAAGTTATGAGTTGTCGTTTCACGGTTTATTCTGTTGTTCTTAAGCATTCTAGTTGAGTTTTTAATTCATGGATATCTGTTGTCGGGGAAATTTAGGGAAAACATCCGTTACAAATAATTGGAAGAAAAAAGAACAAGGGTTGTATTAGATAAATCCCATGCCAATATCCACTTTCACATATTTTTATTGGGCGTGCGGAAATTGTAATAAATCAGGGTAACGAAAGGCTGTTAACAACACCCGAAAAATGTTTATTTAAACATTACTTTAAGCAGTAAACGTTTTTCTTCTCAATGTGTTTGTATATAACTGAAATAAAAATTAAGTATGACTTCTCTGTTAAATTATGACTTTGTTTCAGGCACGCCTTGAATAATTCTAAACGTTAGTTTAAGTAAGTAGTTTGTATAGTGGTTTTTTTTTAAATTTATATCTTTCATACATTATGATAATCAGAAAAACAGTGATTATCTGTGTAATTATTCCTTCCTTTGTTCTTAACATAATTTTATACAAGAATGTGTGCGTCAGATCTTCGTAGTGGGTTAAATAGCCCAGAGGCGCAGAATTATAGCGCGTTAATATTTACCAGAAAAATATTTTGAATCGATTATCGATGGCTGATTATTTAACAAATAAACGCAATACGATCTGCACACTGATCAATAAAGCAAAGCATAGCCGAGTTGACCACCCGCGACACATGTTTACAGATGCACAAGGTTCTTGTGAGGTTTTAATTACGCCGCCATGAACTGCTCATATTTTTGAAAACAAAATATAATGACATAACGTAAAACCCATATTAGTGATTTTCAGTTTAAAATATATAAAAAATAATAATTAACCAATAACTCTTTACCGCTATTTCTATGTAAATTTTATGGCAATTATATTCTGGAATTATGAAAGTCCCTTTGATGTCAGTAATAAAGAGAAATTTCTTGGGGCTGGCAGTAACCGCCATAAAGAGTAAACGTTTTATACACTTCAGACAATGCGGTTTTATCTCTGTAATTTTGTATGCCATATTTGTAATCTCAAAAACGATTTCAATCGAAAACCATTTGCTTAAGTGCCTATTGTTTGTCAGATATTCACAAAGTAATAACTTCAATCGTCCATCTTTTACTTAAGCAGTGGCACCGAATAATAAATTGTTACAGGACTTATTCACCTTTTAGGAACTACTCCATCGGTTAATAACTAGTAAGTATAAAACAAAATTATTCTATTCAGTCATTCTTTTAAAATCTTGTAGTAACAACAGGGAAATAGGATAAGTGTATCCGTAACTACGTGTATCGGTTTTCTACATAAAAATGTTTGGTGGTGTTAGAAAAGGATCGTTACGTTGTGCCACGGAAGTTTGTATTTGGTTTTTGAAGTGAGGTGCGCAGCACAGTATAGAATTCCAAGTACATCTACCGCCATTCCTTTTATCATTTTTTAACATGCGCGACATAGTCGCTTGTGTTGGTACATAAAGGGTCAAATTCCTGTGCACATAAGCGCGTGTTCGTTATTAGGAGGGTGGTTGGCGAAGAATTGTAACATGCCGTGCATGGTCCCCCTAACGTGCATTACATTATGGTCGCGGTAGAGGGAGTGTGCAAGTTCGTGACACCGCACCCCACACCTCTGCCTTGTAGGGTGATGGGCTCTCTCATCGATTACTTGTTTTATTAGATCCCCCTCTTCCCACCACATTTCTGCGCGGAAGGTATTTCTAATGACCCTCCAGCGATTACACCCCCCTTCGCCCTAATCACAAACTACCTTCTCTCCCCCACACCCCGTTAGCGGAAACCGCCTGGGGCCGCCGTGCAGAAAATGTTATTTCCTGTGTCGCAACACGCTCTCATACTATCACCAACCCCCTACGCCACATTTCCTGAGCATGCGCATACTGCCTACAAGGGGCGCGCCGTTCGTTGCTCTTCGCTCGTGGAATGCTATAGAAACCGGTAGGCGAAGGGCTTTCGAACGCACATGACGTGCCAGGGATTACCGCCTCTTCGAGGTTATCGCCGATCTAAGATCCTGAAGAGGAACTCCAAATATCTTAAGGAGCACTGAGAGAATATATAGTTACAGGGACCAAATATCTGTACCCGTAACTAGAGACCTGAAAAATGTGCAGATTCATTTTAGGACAAGCTAGAATTCAAAACACGTGCGTTTATATAACTTTTGCCATTAGTCCACACGATGTTTGATACCTCCTGGAGAACGATGTTAGAAATTGCCGTAGATTTACGGAAACTTCTGCCGAGATGTAGAGTTAATTTACTGGAAAGGCACTCCGTAATGACAAATAACGGAAATGAGCTCCATAAATATAAAATACGGAATCTNCGGAAATGAGCTCCATAAATATAAAATACGGAATCTCTTCGTATTCTAATAGCTTCGATTTTGAGACACGAACAATGCAGATAATACCTGAGGCGTATAAAATCCCATCTTCACAATACTACTTATTGTAAAATAGTATAAGGTGAGTGGCGAACCAAACATGGAGTACCAACTCGTTAATTTTTGTTCAAATTCTGGTACAGGACAAAACTTTCNTGCCGTAGATTTACGGAAACTTCTGCCGAGATGTAGAGTTAATTTACTGGAAAGGCACTCCGTAATGACAAATAAAGGAAATGAGCTCCATAAATATAAAATACGGAATCTCTTCGTATTCTAATAGCTTCGATTTTGAGACACGAACAATGCAGATAATACCTGAGGCGTATAAAATCCCATCTTCACAATACTACTTATTGTAAAATAGTAGAAGGTGAGTGGCGAACCAAACATGGAGTACCAACTCGTTAATTTTTGTTCAAATTCTGGTACAGGACAAAACTTTCTGTATACACAATGAAACACGCACATAACGAAAATAGAACCATTTTCGTAACCTCGTTTTATAAACTGCATATTTATCAAGCTCTATAGCATGACTTGAAACATAGGCAGGCAGGCGCGTTCGTCACTTTCATGTAACATCCATATTTACGAAATACTTCGTGTAATGGTGTGGTAGGTAAGTGGTTCGCGTTATTGATTGTTAATTTTTCGATGTTCAAATCCTACTACAAGTCAAAATATTCAAAACTTTTTTTAATTTCTCTGTTATACACAGTGAAATACATTCGAAAAAAAAACAATACCTTAAACACACTAACATTACTATAAACTAAGAGGTACACGCATAATTCTGCATAAATCCCATATTTACAAAATTAATTCTTGCAAAAGTGTGTTAAGTGAGTAGATAAGTTGTTACACATTCGATTTTTTTTTCCGAGTTCAAATCCCACCATCTGACAAAATTTTTATAGTTATTTTCATTCGCAGTGAATCACCCACATTACGAGGGTATTTTGTTTTTTTTAAGAGCACATTTATAAAAAAAACTTCCAAGTTTGTGGACACGTTACGTGAATTTGCCGAAATTTATGTAAAATGTATGGAGGGAGCATTATTGAAAAAAACGAAGAGACCGTAATTTAACGCAGATATCTGAATAATTTGTAACCGGTATTTTCCGTAATTTTACCGACATGTTTTCTAACAGTGTAATTGTCGCATTCTACTGTGACAGCATACAACCAATGTGCAGATTATATCGTCATGTTTGTACATAAAACTGTGGAGTCTACACAGAAAAAAGTTTAATTTTGTGCCAACAGTATTAATGTTACTACAACATTAATTTTTTGTTGTCTGCGAGCCGTCACTAACTATTGTTCCTGTTAATGTCATATAATGTTAAGCTATTAATGTAACCGTAACATTAAGTACTTTTGTGACGATATTACCTCCTAACTGTACTGGCAATATTAAGGTGGTGATTAAGTTGCGACAAAACAAATTTTGTGTTGCTGCAAAAAAAATTGTATGTTGCATGTTAACCTTTGTGTTAAACATTTTCTTGAGTTGTTATTTTTTTTTTTTGCTATAAATAAACTTTTCAGTGTAAAATACATGAAGTACAATTATTTTGTCATAAAAATAAATACTACTAACGAAAAAGAAACAACAGCAGTCAGGGGTATAGAACCTACGGCCTGTAAGCTCGACGCACTCCACCTCACACGGATCCAGCACACTACCAACTACTCTATTTGAACATTTCTGTTACCCTTTCACATGTTGGGTATTAAACACAATAAAACGAAAAACTACAGTTCTCTTTCGTTACGGGGAGGTACTTTGTGCTCTATAAATATAAGCATAATTGGCACACGTGCATTACTTTCCAAGGCTTGAGAGCTGGTCTAGGCTACATTTACATTTCAAAATATGCTTTGAAATTTAAATATAGTGGTTTCATTTTATGAGGTTATTGCTGATCACTATCATCAATGACAAGTCAGTGTACCCTTTTGTTGGTTGCACATTTCTTTAATGTCGCAGGAACACAAAATATGTTGTTCTTCCCGGTAATCTTAGCGTAATACAATTTTTGGTTTCGGCAACATTACTTAGAGGCCTTGTTAACATTGACACTTAAACAGTATTATGGCCTTTCAGTAATAAAAAACTTTGTAAATCGTTAACATTAAGTAACTTGGTCACAACAATATTAATGTTTCTACAACGTAAACGATTAAAGTAATGTCTTAATTAATAGTAATTGTTTTGTTGCAGCAACATTAGACTCTTTTCTGTGAAGCATGCAGGTAATTGAACTCGCGAATGTTTGAGGTTTCTACCCATAACCTATCTAGACTGTTTATGTAGGGACATCAAACAGATTAATGTAGGCACCATTTAAATATTGTTTACGTAGACAGTAATAGCAACAGAACTGTATGTTGTGTTTCTGTCTGCGATAGTATCAGCTACAGCGAAGCACTCTGTCCATGCAACAGAACTGATAGTCACCTAATACAGAAAGAGTTCGGTAATGTCTGATTTTTTACCGCGATAAACAAAATTATAACAGACTAAAAGAATATTATTTTACTGGTACAGAAGTTTGGATGCTGCTACTATGAAACCCGACAGCAAAATTGTATGTGTTGTCGCTTCTATGATGATATTTATTCAGTCTGCAACAATTTGAAAGGCAACCGCAGAGTTTCTGGCTCTCATATCACGAGCACAGAGTAGATAATCTTACAGAGGCGAAACAGCAGCTTATACGCCAAACTAAAGCCGCGCACTGGCCAGCAACATACCGCAACGCTGTTCGCCAATCAGTGCCCAGTAACTTACTCGCCAGCCGGCAGCCCAGCCAATAAGAGAATATTCCGCAGCACGCGGTGGCCAATCAGATACGAGATATTTTCCAGAGCGTCGCTCTGCCACATCAAATGAATTGAAGTACACGCTCTTTCGCTTCCGTATATTTAACTATTCTGTGGCACAGGGTTCAGTCCCTATTTCATCTTACATTTATTATTGGTTCTGTTTATATACCTGCGGAGAATGTCTAATAAAATGGCAGTACTGTGCAACTTACTTCGGCAAATAAATTAATAACATAAGTTTGTCTTGTTATACCAATCAGTTACAATTCTTTACTTATATATCTACCACTTGCTCTTTGCTGAATGGATGAAGTGAACATATGTTCAAAACAGACAATACAAAGCAGCAAATTCTTTTCCCGATAGTCAGTTGCTTTTTACAGAATGGATGAAGAGGACATGTGTTCCCAAACTGGTTTCCCTATGATGATTCCACTATATTCACTCGTAATATACCGCAATTGGTATATTGTTATGGAACTCAGTTGGTGACCAAAACTGCATCATTGGAGATAGGTGCATTTTGTAAATTATTTCAAAAGCAAGCTAGACTTCAAGCACACATGAAATAATGTTCATTTCAATATAACACAACAGTGTTTCTGAAACGCATGTAATAAACTGTAAAATAAAGAGGCCATAACCAAACACCATTTTATTTCAGCACACTTCCTTTATTTTTCGTCATAATCAAAAGTTTTTAAACATTTTTTCATGCCGTAAAATGAGGTTTTCTATTCCCTGACCATATAACGTGGCGTTCTGCTTATTAAACCATTTCACCACTTTGACTTTCACTTCATCGTCGCCGTAAAATCGTCTGCCCAACCTGGTTTACTTGCAAGATGTTCGGAGTTGTTGCACGTTAACGCCAGGCTTCATATCACCCGCACTACAACAATTTTACTACACACCTTACATTGGCAATGTGTACCTCAGCCATCACACAGCCCTGTTTGGCACCTTCGGACTTTCATCTGTTTGGCAAGAGGAAGAAACATCTATGAGACACACGATATTGCAGTGAAAGACGAAGCAGTGAGCAGTACGCCACTTTCTATCGTCAGGGAATGGAAAACCTAATTGTATGCTATGACGAATGATTTAAAAAATTTGGTCATTATCTCAAAAAATATAAAATATTGTGCCGAAATAAAACCTTTTTTTATAGTTACCTACCTTTACCCGTGAACGTACATAAAATAGGGAAACTGACTTTCCGACTGTCCTTCGTAACTGCGATAATATACACGTCACACCAATATGTCCTTTAAGCCGTACGTACCTATCATATTCATCATTATAACCGTTCTTAGAGCCTGTNTTTTTTGTTGTCTGCGAGCCGTCACTAACTATTGTTCCTGTTAATGTCATATAATGTTAAGCTATTAATGTAACCATAACATTAAGTACTTTTGTGACGATATTACCTCCTAACTGTACTGGCAATATTAAGGTGGTGTTTAAGTTGCGACAAAACAAATTTTGTGTTGCTGCAAAAAAAATTGTGTGTTGCATGTTAACCTTTGTGTTAAACATTTTCTTGAGTTGTTATTTTTTTTTTTGCTTTAAATAAACTTTTCAGTGTAAAATACATGAAGTACAATTATTTTGTCATAAAAATAAATACTACTAACGAAAAAGANTAAATAAACTTTTCAGTGTAAAATACATGAAGTACAATTATTTTGTCATAAAAATAAATACTACTAACGAAAAAGAAACAACAGCAGTCAGGGGTATAGAACCTACGGCCTGTAAGCTCGACGCACTCCACCTCACACGGATCCAGCACACTACCAACTACTCTATTTGAACATTTCTGTTACCCTTTCACATGTTGGGTATTAAACACAATAAAACGAAAAACTACAGTTCTCTTTCGTTACGGGGAGGTACTTTGTGCTCTATAAATATAAGCATAATTGGCACACGTGCATTACTTTCCAAGGCTTGAGAGCTGGTCTAGGCTACATTTACATTTCAAAATATGCTTTGAAATTTAAATATAGTGGTTTCATTTTATGAGGTTATTGCTGATCACTATCATCAATGACAAGTCAGTGTACCCTTTTGTTGGTTGCACATTTCTTTAATGTCGCAGGAACACAAAATATGTTGTTCTTCCCGGTAATCTTAGCGTAATACAATTTTTGGTTTCGGCAACATTACTTAGAGGCCTTGTTAACATTGACACTTAAACAGTATTATGGCCTTTCAGTAATAAAAAACTTTGTAAATCGTTAACATTAAGTAACTTGGTCACAACAATATTAATGTTTCTACAACGTAAACGATTAAAGTNAAACTTTGTAAATCGTTAACATTAAGTAACTTGGTCACAACAATATTAATGTTTCTACAACGTAAACGATTAAAGCAATGTCTTAATTAATAGTAATTGTTTTGTTGCAGGAACATTAGACTCTTTTCTGTGAAGCATGCAGGTAATTGAACTCGCGAATGTTTGAGGTTTCTACCCATAACCTATCTAGACTGTTTATGTAGGGACATCAAACAGATTAATGTAGGCACCATTTAAATATTGTTTACGTAGACAGTAATAGCAACAGAACTGTATGTTGTGTTTCTGTCTGCGATAGTATCAGCTACAGCGAAGCACTGTGTCCATGCAACAGAACTGATAGTCACCTAATACAGAAAGAGTTCGGTAATGTCTGATTTTTTACCGCGATAAACAAAATTATAACAGACTAAAAGAATATTATTTTACTGGTACAGAAGTTTGGATGCTGCTACTATGAAACCCGACAGCAAAAGTGTATGTGTTGTCGCTTCTATGATGATATTTATTCAGTCTGCAACAATTTGAAAGGCAACCGCAGAGTTTCTGGCTCTCATATCACGAGCACAGAGTAGATAATCTTACAGAGGCGAAACAGCAGCTTATACGCCAAACTAAAGCCGCGCACTGGCCAGCAACATACCGCAACGCTGTTCGCCAATCAGTGCCCAGTAACTTACTCGCCAGCCGGCAGCCCAGCCAATAAGAGAATATTCCGCAGCACGCGGTGGCCAATCAGATACGAGATATTTTCCAGAGCGTCGCTCTGCCAGATAAAATGAATTGAAGTACACGCTCTTTCGCTTCCGTATATTTAACTATTCTGTGGCACAGGGTTCAGTCCCTATTTCATCTTACATTTATTATTGGTTCTGTTTATATACCTGCGGAGAATATCTAATAAAATGGCAGTACTGTACAACTTACTTCGGCAAATAAATTAATAACATAAGTTTGTCTTGTTATACCAATCAGTTAAAATTCTTTACTTATATATCTACCACTTGCTCTTTGCTGAATGGATGAAGTGAACATATGTTCAAAACAGACAATACAAAGCAGCAAATTCTTTTCCCGATAGTCAGTTGCTTTTTACAGAATGGATGAAGAGGACATTTGTTCCCAAACTGGTTTCCCTATGATGATTCCACTATATTCACTCGTAATATACCGCAATTGGTATATTGTTATGGAACTCAGTTGGTGACCAAAACTGCATCATTGGAGATAGGTGGATTTTGTAAATTATTTCAAAAGCAAGCTAGACTTCAAGCACACATGAAATAATGTTCATTTCAATATAACACAACAGTGTTTCTGAAACGCATGTAATAAACTGTAAAATAAAGAGGCCATAACCAAACACCATTTTATTTCAGCACACTTCCTTTATTTTTCGTCATAATCAAAAGTTTTTAAACATTTTTTCATGCCGTAAAATGAGGTTTTCTATTCCCTGACCATATAACGTGGCGTTCTGCTTATTAAACCATTTCACCACTTTGACTTTCACTTCATCGTCGCCGTAAAATCGTCTGCCCAACCTGGTTTACTTGCAAGATGTTCGGAGTTGTTGCACGTTAACGCCAGGCTTCATATCACCCGCACTACAACAATTTTACTACACACCTTACATTGGCAATGTGTACCTCAGCCATCACACAGCTCTGTTTGGCACCTTCGGACTTTCATCTGTTTGGCAAGAGGAAGAAACATCTATGAGACACACGATATTGCAGTGAAAGACGAAGCAGTGAGCAGTACGCCACTTTCTATCGTCAGGGAATGGAAAACCTCATTTTATGCTATGACGAATGATTTAAAAAATTTGGTCATTATCTCAAAAAATAAAAAATATTGTGCCGAAATAAAACCTTTTTTTATAGTTACCTACCTTTACCCGTGAACGTACATAAAATAGGGAAACTGACTTTCCGACTGTCCTACACGTCACACCAATATGTCCTTTAAGCCGTACGTACCTATCATATTCATCATTATAACCGTTCTTAGAGCCTGTNTACACGTCACACCAATATGTCCTTTAAGCCGTACGTACCTATCATATTCATCATTATAACCGTTCTTAGAGCCTGTGTGAGATGGACACGTGCAGCTCACACTACCGTGATTGATGCAGTGCAGGCGTAGTCTACATGCCTGCAGGGAGACTTGTCGTTACCCAGCCCACAACTCATCCATTATCTATCCGCGACATACAACACAGACCGGTCCTGTTGCACACACTACGGGCTTATCCCTGTCAACAAGATGGCCGCCAGTACTGCTGCGAACACCAGCAGCAATTTCGACTGCGGCTATCGCTTTGAAGACCTTCGAGCCTCTACAATGTTCTTCTACGTTCGGAGAAATGTTCTCATTTATTTGCAATCATGACAATGAAAATGTGATTAAAAAGCCAAATAATTTGGAAAATAACTTACATTTTTATCATACATATTAGGATGTTAACCTTAAATATTTTTCTAAACAAATTTAAAAAATATACATATATTTGTACACCACGTTTTTCTAAGTTAGTCTTTTCTTGAATTCATAGGAACTCTAAGCAGGTATTTCTCCGAAATGTGGTACTGATACCTGCCAAATGCTGAAGTTTGGAAGTAGGTATTGAATCTGCTCTGCGGCGTGAGGCGCCAGCACTTGATGCTAGCCCTCAGTGATAGGGCGTAGGAATACGTCGACACTGTTGTCTCTAGGTCCAATTTACTAAGAAATTACACTTTATTTG
>NQII01000718.1:34000-81332 GCA_002778355.1 Clitarchus hookeri
TCTCCGGATGTCGTCTGCACGTGCAGGAACAGTTGCACGTGCAGAAACCTTTGGTAGGGTGCCTTTGCAGCTGCGAGGCTCCTGGCGTCACTCCTCCGGCACGTCCACAAAACCCTTAATCCTTATTGCGGTCGTCCGCCTGCGAGCTTCGCCAGAGTGTGTGTTCTGACGAATAAAATATAGGGACGCAGAATGCGTCAGCACTTTGTTCTCTACGGACGAATGATAAGAACGGTAGAACGAAATTTCGTTAAATTCTGTTAGGCCTACAGATTTCTNCGGTCGTCCGCCTGCGAGCTTCGCCAGAGTGTGTGTTCTGACGAATAAAATATAGGGACGCAGAATGCGTCAGTACTTTGTTCTCTACGGACGAATGATAAGAACGGTAGAACGAAATTTCGTTAAATTCTGTTAGGCCTACAGATTTCTNACTTTGTTCTCTACGGACGAATGATAAGAACGGTAGAACGAAATTTCGTTAAATTCTGTTAGGCCTACAGATTTCTGGTGACTTCAACAGTTATTTCTAACAGCAGCCAAATAATTTAATTATTTTGAATTTTTGTCATTTGTAATCCAAAATACACAAATATAAAATTTTCTAAATTTCATTTATTACATTTTATTAATTACTTTGCCACATTTAGGAGCGTACGTCGAATTACTATTTTTGACATATCACAAAAATACTGAAAACATTTTTGGTCACACAAACACTTTTTCAATTGTTGGATATAAAGCAAACGTTTTAATGTTTTGTATAAACCTACCTCACGAACATAGCAGAACCTTACTTATCCGTTGCTATATTGATCCGGGTTTCTTGTTCATCGGGATTGACAATTACAACACAGTAGAAACAGTACGGAAAACCTTTGTCAAAAGACAAATTCGTAGATATCGCTTCCTTCCTACCAAATATGCGTTCTTTTGTTATTAATAACATTGGTCATAGTCTTGGTAGGTAAAAAGCTGAAGGGTTTCGTAAACGGCGTATCAACCGGGAGCATCTTATTTAGCACTACAAACTGTATGAAAAAAGACTGTGTTTGTGAAATATTATTTATGTATGGAAATACAAAGAATAGTAGTTGTTACCTGTACAGTATATAATTTGTGTAACAGTATAATATTTTATATAATCTCTTTCATTTACGTGTTATCAATATTTTCGTATATCGGAATGACGTTTGGTGAATGTAAGTAATGTAGGAGATATTACTGTACTTCTAGACATGTCAATATTAGATTAAATGACAAACCTAGAAAACTGAACATTATTTGTTTTGTCTTATGTTTTGCATCGTAGTTTTTACTTTTCTGTGTGACACAAATAAAACACACAAAACTATTTCAAAAATTAAATTAAGTAGGTGATATGACATTGCCTTAATTTAGTGTGAGATGACGCGTTTAGCAAAAGTTATTTTAGCAAGTACTATTTAGGGCAACCATATTTCAAAAACATATTTTTAAAAACTCACCTACTATTCTCTATGCTATTGAAGATGTGTCGTTATGTAACTTATGAAAAGTTGTTTTTCAAAATTACATAACTGATTATTGCAAATTTTACTTGATTTGTATTGTTTGTGCAAAAAAAATATATATTGCTGTTTTACAGGTAATTTCATAAAAACAACGGAACAGAAAAATGTTAATTTTCTATGATATATTTTACATTATATAGTAGATGGTAAAAATATAATATAGTATAACAGTTTTTCCAAACATCCAAGAGAGCTGAGTTACAACACAACTATCCAACTGTGGACGTGTCGCATTTTTAAAACGTAGGCTTAGATACCGTGGAAAGGTGCATAAATAAGTCGCAAGAGCTTTTGTTTGCTCTTCATTGGAATACGGCTATGCTTGTACGTGTTTTGTATTGCATTCCGTCTCTTTGTGATGTATTTGTGTTGCTGGAGCTTCGTTCATGACAGGAGCATCACGCGTTATTAATTTTTGAAAGCATAGTTTGAAAATCATAAGTGTTGTAATGTTGTCATTCCAAGCCCCTTAGGATACTAGTAGGCAATATAGGGACCTGATAAATTCACGGATACATTTAGAGACAAGTTAGTGTTAAAATCTTTCGTATGGTTATGTATCTTGTAAGTTTGTGTTTCTCTCGCGGTTGGTAAACGATTTATTTTTAGCTTCTTAAAACGCTCTCAGCTAGTAATAAACATAATAACAAAATGCACGGCATCTAATGTGGTAACAGAGAGCTAATGAAAGGTGAAAAAGGATTTATATAAAGTGGCTGTGAAGTCTACACAACAAGTCTTTAAAGAGGAGTGGTAAATTAATGCCCTATATTTATCACATTTTTGTCACAAGCTGCTCTTTAGAAGTTTATCCATAATTTTTGAAACGACAAGACATAAGTAATAACTTTGAACACCTTCTTACATTGTTAAATATTCACTGCCTTCATAATTCTCGGCGCATTCATGGAAGATAAAAAATAATACCTTATTTATTTTCTTTTATCAGTCCTTCAAGAATAATCAAGTCAGCGAATGCCTAACGGTGTAGAAAGATCAGGGCCTAGCTAAGAATTTATTTTGGGGAGGGGGTAAAATGTATTTTTGTACTGAATTACATTTTTAAAAACTACTAGGTTAAAGAACTATAATTAATTAACGATTAGAAAAATTAACAATTAAATATTACAACAATAATGCGACTATATTATGAAATGAAACACTTGATTTCCACAATATAATAGTAAATCTGCTAAAGTCTGAACGAATTACTTTCTTTTGTATGTTTTAACTAATTCTTCAACAGAATACGTCAATTGGTTCCTCCAAAAATGTCCAAAACACGTTCAGGATTAACTTCTGGATCTCGGTGTACTGTGAGCAGTGCCAATATATACAAGCGGCTCTCCGACATACTGTTGCGCAAATATGATTTAAGTCTACGTAGCGTGGAAAAAGACATCTCATTTGATGCTGTAGACACTGGTAGAATGACTTATAATTTTATCATTTTGTGAGTGAAAGAAAAAAAATTTTTATCACACAAATTCAGTGTTTCAATAATATCACTTTGCTGCAAAATTTGGTTGCATTCTTGTAACGACTTTCGTTGCCACATCTGGACTTCAACAACAGCCACAGTCGCAGATATGTCTTTCGGATACTGCTCCAGTAGAGTTTGTGCACTATTTGTTATGTCACTGTTTGTAAGTTCAACACATTTCCTTGGGAGAAGAAATTCTAATGAACACAACACATTCTTATGAAGCAAGAACCTGTTTTTTGCGGAAAGATTCACACGGAGGCTAGACTTCAATATCATATGTGTACATTTGCAGTCTTCATTTGGCAGCTAGCCGCTTGTCTTTGTGAGAAGATTAACTGCTACATGTACACTGAAGACCCAAAAAATCTGGAATAGGCGTGCGTATGCAAATAACAGAGGTATGGAACCAATCAGAGTAACGCAATGCGGTCGGCAGCTAGATCGGTTACTGCTGCTACAATGCCAGGTTATCAAGATTTAAGTGAGTTTGAACGTGGTGTTGCAGTCGGCGCACGAGAGATGGGACATAGCATCTCCGAGGTAGCGATAACATTTGAATGTTCGCGTACGACCATTTCACGAGTGTATCGTGAATATCGAGAATCCGGTAAAACGATACATCTTCGACATCGCTGCGGCCGGAAAAAGATTGTGAAAGAAGGGGACAAAAGACGACTGACGAGAATTATTAAACGTGACAGACGTGCAACCCTTTCTCAAATTGGCGCAGATTGGATTTGTGGACTGCCCTGCAGGATTCACGCGATGTTTATGAACTAAAGTGTTTTTGGAACTCAGCTTATCCTCAAATATTTTTGCGATAAACAGGTGCCCTTGGTGATAATCTTTTAGACGCTTATCCGAAAGGATATGGGTTCGAATCTCGGCCCAGTCCTCTTGATTTCAGTTTTTCCATTCTTTTATTAAATTACTTTTGGAGAATGCTGGGATGTTTCCTTGCTACAGTCCATGGCCGATCCCTTCCACATTCCTTCTTCTCTAAGCAACTTGCTGCGTCTCTAACGTCCTCACTGTCGATGAGACATTAATCCTTATCACATGCCACTCGTATCGGTGATACAACCAAGAATATTTTTTGTTATCGACAAAACTTATTAATTCTTCCCTATAATGAACACAAGAAAACCTACGAGAAAATATTATCCAGGTCCACCCCATAAGCAAGAGTAAATTATAACATGATGGTGTACCAGGAAGCAACCAGCATTATTATACAGGGAAAGGCTTTCNCCCATAAGCAAGAGTAAATTATAACATGATGGTGTACCAGGAAGCAACCAGCATTATTATACAGGGAAAGGCTTTCTATGTATTGGTGCTAGTATCTGAGTTACACAACACCGAAAATGATTTTCCCAGCACTGCAATATTTACACGAACAATTACACTCGGGTAATGTGCTAAGGGGTTAATAATTTGCACCACCTACAGTGTAAACGTGGAAACGTAGCCATAAGGCTCAAATTTCATCATATTGATTCAGTTAGTTGATTTTTACTCCGTAAGCAAATTCGTTGTCAGAAATACATGCTTTTCGATGTAGGGCTGAAGGGGGACACCTGAATGAATAATGACTAAGAACCTAGTCAGTGGCGTGATTACTATTTCCACCCCAAAAGGATCTCAATTTTGGTTTGCAAGTGGACATCCCAAATTAGTCTCACCTGACGCTTTGACACCAGCGATGGACTGATTGGAGCAAACCATTAAGTTTTGTTTGGATTGAACGCTCTTTTCAAGACCTATATCGATGTTGTTANGATGGACTGATTGGAGCAAACCATTAAGTTTTGTTTGGATTGAACGCTCTTTTCAAGACCTATATCGATGTTGTTAACTGCTTTCAGGCTTACTGGAGTGTGACAAAAGTGCATCTATTTACCAAATGTTTGGGTTCCTAAAACGACTATGTATGTCTGCAAAATGTGATTTGTTGTAGCCTGTATAGTGCCTTCTTTGGTTNTGTTTGGGTTCCTAAAACGACTATGTATGTCTGCAAAATGTGATTTGTTGTAGCCTGTATAGTGCCTTCTTTGGTTTCATGTATAAAATACCAATTAGAAATAAACATTTGTCTGCGACATGCTTGACCATAATATAATATTAAATAACAAAGCCCAACATTCGTAATAAGTGCAACTGAATAAAACATTATAACAACGACCGCAATAGCATCAAACCTGCATGCAGTAAAATTTATTTATAATATTATATTCAGAAAATTTGGTCTTTGTTAATTCATTGCCTCTCGTGAATAAATAATATAATCAAGGGAAGAAAAATTGCGCAACATGAGAAAATATTATCAACCCTAATGAGACTGCCAAAGAAGTCAACAAAAATTATGTACNAAGAAAAATTGCGCAACATGAGAAAATATTATCAACCCTAATGAGACTGCCAAAGAAGTCAACAAAAATTATGTACGAAGTCTTCTGCTTTTTATCTTCTGTGGGCATCAGACCGACTACAGTAAAAGTCTGATTATAGTTCAATGACTGTTTCCATTGATCTTTAAGCCGTTCATGTCGGGGATGTCGGGGATATTTTGTACATAAAGCATACCTCTGGTTGTTATTGTTCATAACAAGAAATCGGTGGCTTGCACTGAGAGAAAGGGCCAACAAAATATTTGTTTTATGCCAAATATATATTTAGTTGCCCCAACGAAAATATTTTGTCGAGTAAACACAACTTGCAAAGCAAAAAAATTAATTTTGTGTATTTAACAAAATACGTGCTTGAATAAGCAAAAAGAATTGGTTGTTAATATCGGACGGAAACCCCTATCGACATTAATTTAATCTTGAAACCAAAATTCAATAGTGTTTCTAGAGTTTGGTCATTACTCGTCGTTCAATATTCCGTTTACAAAATACTGGCTATTGCCACGTCGCACGCAGTCGGGTCCTTGTAGCGCAGCAGTATCCTGCGGCAGCTATCAAGTAGGAGCAGTTAGGGGCGAGGGGAGGATCATTACGAACCTCCGTCATACGTTGGCTAGACGAAGCGTTAACTTACCGTCAACCGCAAGTGTGAACCGCGCCAGCTCGGCCGGGGTTGGCAGGGAAGAGGATTGGCTTCATCACCAATGCGGAGCGGTGTTTGTATGATGAGGGGATGATGGGTTAGGTATAATACAGCAGCATCACGCACGCAGTGTGCTAATAGAGAGCCACTTGACGCGCACTCAGCTCGACGTTGTTTATAGCCACACTGCACGCACGCCCCGGACAATCGTTCCGTTTCTAAATTAGACCGACAAATTTCGCCTGCATTTTCATCACGAAGATATGTGTAAACATATGTACGACACTGCGGTCTAAAGTTAATCCGAAGGGCGGTACATATATTTGTAGTTGGACCCGAATCACTAGTTTATTACAGCTATTAGAGATGGAACACTAAGTATCTGGATAATGTGTAAAGTTAATTGTGACATGCGGTTTGGTAATCCATATTTAGAATCCCAAATATGCTACTGCATCTTTGAGATTTAGTTGAAATAAATGTAGTCACCGAGATTATTTCTATGGAATAGTTTGATGACAGCGACAAACACAAGTTGTGGTTGTCATCGATCTTTTTTCAGTTACACATTATCCACACACTCACAGTTCCATCTGCGTCAAATCGAACTTAAAATACGTGCAACGCCTTTATTATTCACTCGTGATTAACCCGCAGCCGAATTTTTACGGTATGATTTAAATGCATACATTATATGTGTGTACATATACATATATTTAAAGAAAGAGATAAAGTTTAGTTTGTACTTATTGTGCATGTGTCTGTGTTTATTCCCGACGAAGTTGAAAATTTTTGTTAACATGTTCCTGCATGACGGTTTCGACGTCGAACGCCAGCAGGTGTGTAGTGGCATGGATACCAAGGTGTCATCTGTGTCGACTCTTTAAATGGGGATGCTCAAGCAGAGACGTTCAGTGTAGTGCAGACGTGTGGAGCAAGCAGACGGCATGCCACGAGGACGCACACGTGCTTCTCACAGCCAAATGAGCGAGTTTGAGGGGGGTAAAATGGTGGCCTTTCGAGTGGTGGTATAGCCCTTTCGTACAATCGCTGCACAAGTTGGACGTACCTCGTCTGTTGTGCAGTAATGCTGGCGACAGTGGACAAATGAACCCACTTACATCCGTATATGATGTTCTGGACGCCCGCCAAGATCGACGTATTGCAAGGGCAGCAGTAATGGACCGTACAGCCTCCTCGGCACATATCAGAGCAAATGTGGCTTCAGAAGTGTCAACACGAACTGCCGGAAACTGGTTACTGGCAGTGAGACTACAAGCACGTGCGCCTCTAGTCCGTCTTGGGGCCGCGGTGGCTGAGTGGTTAGCCTGCTTGTCNCAGAAGTGTCAACACGAACTGCCGGAAACTGGTTACTGGCAGTGAGACTACAAGCACGTGCGCCTCTAGTCCGTCTTGGGGCCGCGGTGGCTGAGTGGTTAGCCTGCTTGTCTCCCACCTAGTAGAACCGCGTTCAATCCCCGGCCGGGTTACTCCAGATTTTCGCATATAGGAATCGTGACGGACTATGCCACTGGTCGGTGCGTTTTCTCAGGGATCCCCCTTTTACCCTGGCANTTTCGCATATAGGAATCGTGACGGACTATGCCACTGGTCGGTGCGTTTTCTCAGGGATCCCCCTTTTACCCTGGCATTGCATTCCGGCGATGCTCCATTCTCACCTCATTTCATCCTCGTCGGCTCTAAAGACCTCGTTGTTAAGAGCCGCCCAAATCTGTCAACTTAACTCTAGTCCGTCTTACACAAACGCCACAGTATCGACTTGTGCCGTAGGAGGATCACCTAGGACGTTTTCCATAGTAGCTTGAATAGTCTATTCGCAGTTTCTTCATACTTTTTTTATATAACCTTTGGAAAATCACGCCATGTATGACGTGCTTGGTTGTTTTATACTTCTGTTAACATAAAAGTATCTCGTTTTTTATTAAATACAGCTTTTACTTATATTTATATTTTATATATAATTAATATGAATAAAAACCGGGCGAAAATACGCGTGTTGGTAATGCCTTGCAATAAATAGTTCTCATGCAAATGTTTTTATTAAACTAAGTACGCACGGACACGGTGCTTTGTTCCTTAGGTGTTACTTTCTGGCCTATTTTAAGCTTTGTCAGCATGTGGCGGAGGACTATGCTGGAAGTAGAACTTCAGAAGGGCTTCAGAAAGTATGAAGTAACCAAGAATGGACTTAGACTAGTATTAATAGTGAATTTACTTGTATCTTGTAGAATTGTGTTCAACAATAGTCTACCGCCTTTCTTTAATCTACAACTTGTAGAAATATAATTACAAGTATATTTTTCTTGAATTAACAAGTATATTTCCCACAATAACTGCTTGTGAAAATAAACTTATAAAATATTCTGCGTTGCTAGTAAACGTTTTCACAAGTGTCTAAAAACTAATCTTTTTTATTCTGTTGTTTAAGGTTGCGCGTGTGTTAACTGACTTAATAGTTAATAATATTTGTAAACAAAGAAGCAGAAACATCGCTGTCGTTGATATTCCTACATACTAATCCACCCATACATCTCAAATGTATGTCCAATGTTGGCTGTGAACGATACCGATGGATTCGGCACAACGGTTAACTGTTTTCCAAGCCTGCGCTTTACTGTCCTTTGTGATTTTGTCACTGAAGGCTCCAATTAAAACTGACCTTTCATTATTCTCTTATCCTTTTCTTTAGCCTATTTTCCCATGGAAAGAAAGCCTTATATCACTTTCCTCTTTGAGTGTATGAATGTGTGTATGTGCATATGGCTGTGAATATGTATCCCCCTCCGCCACCTTTTTCTCACTAAAAATCTTGAACCCGTTGACCGAATTTCACCAAACTCAGTACACATATAGTACTTAGTCAGTACATATAATTTTTATAGTTTAACAACTGCAGCATGTGGCCAGTTAGATACGAACACAGAAAAACAGCCAGGTATCGCACGGATCAAAGATATTTACGAATAGAGGTTTGGCTAACCTGACATTTGGTTATTTTTTAGAAAATTTTTATAGTTTATCATTTACATATTCGTATATTTTTCTGCTTTATTAGCGGTGTATGTATTAATAATCATACGAAATATTTTCTCGCGCATTGGCGTTCAGTAAAAACACCTGTTCCATTGGAAGTATTTTGCTTCAAAATAAACGGAAAAAGGGAATCTTCTACACAGTATATTACATGAATGTTAGCATGAAATAAGAAAATAAGTATAATTTCTGCCATATATCAGGAACAAATCTACGATTATCACCAAGTTATTCATACAAGTAGCGATACAGTAGGCCATAAGTTGCCCAGACAGTTATTTTTAAATTTACAGCACTGTAAATATTTCAGGTTAGTAAATACTATCATTCAGGGTATTAGACTGATTACATCCGATGTTGGTGCTCCGAATCCAACCTGCGTAATGCAGTTGATTGCACGCTAGCTTATAGCACGAGGTTTTCTGTAAGGCACGTGTGTATTCGTGATTACCTCACTACTGTTGCATATGTTTCTGGTTTTATCTCTAATAATATTGCTGCCAACGAGACGTCACGGCCTACCTACCATCTAAGCATTTTGTAACTTCACTAAAAAGTTTTTGCACCCACGTAGAGGAAAGTAGGCTCATTAGTTATATCAATAACTTCATGTTTCCTTTTCTTTTCCGAGGCCACCGGATAAAATAAAAACTTTACTTTAGAGGGTGCCAAAGCCTTCTTTAGTTGCTTATTCCTCGTAATTAACAACTGTAAGGGATAAACGGTTTTAGTAGACAGCTCATCCGTTACCGAGTGTACAGGTTAATGCTTTAATAATGGCATTTCCTCGTCTCCGCAATTACGGATTCCACCTAACGCTTGGAAATTATGCAATTACCAGAAGCTGCTCGATATTCCCACAGCGAAACAAATTGAATCTCCCAGGGTTCGTCTCGTTTGCTTCATACTGCAGCTACCAGGTGATAGCGGTGTGATTACATTCATCAAAGTAATGAAGGGCTGCACGTAATGGAACTATTACAGTGCGGAATCAAACTTGTAACGATTTTATTTTTAAGACGACGCGACATATGGACACAAAATTAATTTTCAGATTACACATGTCCACTCTAAACTTGAAACAGACAAAATTACACTAACGAAATCAGTTGAGGTCGATTGATTGTTACGTCGGTTAATGTCATTAATGTAATGGCAATTTTTGTTCGCTTATAGTGGATACCTTTAACACAAAGCACTACGTTCTAGTTCATTAGAATAATAGCATATAGGTTGCATATTTTCAAATTAATTATGGGGGCCGCGGTGGTGTTGTGGNGTTCTAGTTCATTAGAATAATAGCATATAGGTTGCATATTTTCAAATTAATTATGGGGGCCGCGGTGGTGTTGTGGTTTGACGTGGCGAACCGGGTTCGATTCCCGGTGGGGTCATTCCCAGATTTTCGCAGGTATGAATCATGCCGGACGATGCCGCTGGTTGGCGGGTTTTATCGGGGATCTCCCGTTTCCCCCACCCTTTCATTCAGGCGTTGCTCCACATTCACCTTGCTTCACGTTCATTGGCTCTCAATATCTCGATATTAAGAGCCACCCAAGTCTCTTCACTCCCTTGCTCTTCCCTCAAATGAAGTATGGTGACTGGTGATACGGATTTAGAATGCACATGCACGGGAAACTAAACGTGTGATCGACTTTAGATACAATGGAAACATATATCTGTGTGGCCACATGCAACGATACGCTGACATCACGTCTGACAAAATTACTAGCATTAGGGCCACATGTCATACATTAGTCTGTTAGACGACCAAGGAAGGAAGTGGGCACGTTATCGAAGGAAAGTGTCCCACTTCCGGAAATTACACGTGTTGTATATCTTTCGCGTACAAGATCCTTCTAGGCTGTGTTTAACACACGTAACTTACATTTCTCGGTGCGCTGTCTTAACCAATTTTTCTCTATACGCGGGAATTTTTTCTGGTAGTAGTTGATGCTCTGCCATTGTACGTAATGGTTGGCTTTTAGAATAATTTCAACAGTGATTTAACTTCACGCCGTCTTCTGCCTTTGCGCAGTGGCGCTGCTGATATATTTATTATATTCAAGCGTTACTGCTCACTGCGTGATACTCAACTAGTTCAAGGCTTCATTCATTCAACGGAGGTTCTGGTAACTTGAACATTGTTTTACTTATCCGATAGCAGAAATAAATTGTTTTAAAAATTAATATAAGGTTTTCTCCTTATTGTGACGTTTCACATATCATTACATTCTTGTGAAGTCGTGGACAATTCTTTCTAAGAAAATGAATAATAGGTGACACAATCTAGCCGTTTTAGTGGCGTTTAGAGGTTATACAGAATTACTGTTCAGAAATTAGAAATTCACCACAGAAGGATGACGTGAATGTTTGACATAGTTAAGACTCTACGANCAGAATTACTGTTCAGAAATTAGAAATTCACCACAGAAGGATGACGTGAATGTTTGACATAGTTAAGACTCTACGAGGTTAAATAAATACTGCGAGTATTTAGGATATACAAAAATCTTTGGAATTAAACTTTTTGATCTTCAATTCTGCAGNGGTTAAATAAATACTGCGAGTATTTAGGATATACAAAAATCTTTGGAATTAAACTTTTTGATCTTCAATTCTGCAGGTGTAATAATAAAAGCATGATAATGTGTCATTACAGACCACCAAGCATATAACTAGTATGTATGGGCCTCAAACCAAGCTCTGTTCGAAACATCAGGCGAGGAAGAGAAAATAACAGGGAAGTAAAACGAAATAGCATGCACGAAGCGATTAAGTATATGGTAAAANATAGCATGCACGAAGCGATTAAGTATATGGTAAAAATAAAAAACATCATAAAATGAAGGGCTCAGCAAGAAAACAGATCGAGGCCTGGAGGTTTATAGGAAAAAGAGAATGAAAACTCGGAACCTTTCCAGTCGGGCGGAAAATTAAGTTTGCAAAAATTCGATGAAACCTACATAAAAGTTTTGGTAATACCCAAACAAACAAAGCCTGGCAGTTGCTGAAGTCAACGTGAATACATAATAAATACTCTGATGAATTACCCTCATAAGTTTGAAAGAGTGGATGAAATACTGCATAAAATAACTCTCAGTGGACCGATCTTGTTTTCAGTAAGATGTATCAAAAGAAGACGATATGAAGGATACACACGTGCAGTCCGTAAGTACTGTGAATACCAAGAAAGTTGTAATGTTAGTGAATAATGACAAAGCACCTGGTTCAGGAAAGTAGTACGAGTTAATGATGGAAGCTTCACCGACACCGTATGATATTTTGGTCATGATATACATATAATAAATGCCATGTAAATGGAAAAAACAATTATTATTAGCTATTATAAATGGCAATAGGCAAAATTGTAACAACAATAGTAGAATATGTATAAGGGCGTATTCAAATTTTAAAACGATAAGTTTAAAGTTGGTGACAAAGAAAAATTGTAGCAACATGAATAGAAACCAGAAAATTCCTGTTAAGTGGAATGTCCCTATGCGAAATCCAGTGGTAAAAAGAATAAAACGTTAAGAAAAGAGAAAAATTACCAATTTGGTGATTGGCTTACAAAAGGCTTACGACCCCCTCAGAAACTAATATTTAAACCAGCGTGTCAACTGACGTGTAGAATATTTATGTTGATACATACATGTAATTTTATAGCATCTGTTTAGGNGCAATAGGCAAAATTGTAACAACAATAGTAGAATATGTATAAGGGCGTATTCAAATTTTAAAACGATAAGTTTAAATTTGGTGACAAAGAAATTGGAGCAACAGGAATTGATACCAGAAAATTCCTGTTAAGTGGAATGTCCCTATGCGAAATCCAGTGGTAAAAAGAATAAAACGTTATGAAAAGAGAAAAATTACCAATTTGGTGATTGGCTTACAAAAGGCTTACGACCCCCTCAGCAATTAATATTTAAACCAGCGTGTCAACTGACGTGTAGAATATTTATGTTGATACATAAATGTAATTTTATAGCATCTGTTTACGGAATTCTGGTTTCAAAATATTTCAATTTTTACGGTAACATATACACTACTCTTTGCTAACGACCTGTTCATAAGAGCATCTGATGTATATGACTCATGTTATATGTTTCAGTAGTTGAAGTTTGAATAAGAAAATTTGGGTCTAGCAATAAATATATCAAATAATGTGTAATTTAATGTGGGTGACGATATTGACATAGAGAAAAATCGATTACCGTAAACTTTTCAAATATCTCTCTATGAGCCAATTTATCTACTGATAGGGAAATTACAGTTAAGTAAAAACAAAGAGGTCTGAGTGAAAGGAGACCAACATATGTGTTCACTATCTGTAGATAGCCTCATCAACTATAGCGCAGAAGTATAGGAATTAAATAAACCTCACCAGCATAAACTGCTCGCGCTTGAAATGACTACACGATGAGAAGTTGAGGCATATCTATATCGGATCCTTTAATGAAATAGTAAAAAGGAGAGGTTATGAACCTGGGAAAATATATATTTGTCACAAGAGATACAAAAAAAATACTCTGGCATGGTTATTTAGAAAGAATAGAGCAAATGGTTTAAACCGATATGGATGAAAACGCTGGCTTCTATGTAAGAACTAGAAACAGGACCTATACCATTCAATAGCAGCTACAGTATTTGAAAATGGCTGACGGAAGACAAGGAGAAAATGGCAACAGAAAATAAGAACCAATGGAAATAGGGAAGCAAGAAGCAGCGTCAGCCATAGGGAACTCGTCTNTCACCAGCATAAACTGCTCGCGCTTGAAATGACTACACGATGAGAAGTTGAGGCATATCTATATCGGATCCTTTAACGAAATAGTAAAAAGGAGAGGTTATGAACCTGGGAAAATATATATTTGTCACAAGAGATACAAAAAAAATACTCTGGCATGGTTATTTAGAAAGAATAGAGCAAATGGTTTAAACCGATATGGATGAAAACGCTGGCTTCTATGCAAGAACTAGAAACAGGACCTATACCATTCAATAGCAGCTACAGTATTTGAAAATGGCTGACGGAAGACAAGGAGAAAATGGCAACAGAAAATAAGAACCAATGGAAATAGGGAAGCAAGAAGCAGCGTCAGCCATAGGGAACTCGTCTACATGTATGTATATATGTATGTTACTGTGATATTTGCGTGTGTGCTGCTCATGTGTACCTAAATCTACTATAACCCAGCACACTTGGACGTAAGATAGTATGTAGTACATTTACTCAGCAATCACATTCGCGTAAAATATCATTTAAAAAATGTACAACACTCAGGCCACANAGATAGTATGTAGTAAATTTACTCAGCAATCACATTCGCGTAAAATATCATTTAAAAAATGTACAACACTCAGGCCCAAATTTGACTGACACAGTTTCAGCATGCATCATAAGTAGCGCGTGCATGGGTCTCCGGAGACAACGGGATCCAGGAAGTCACAGGCGCGGTATGCGGCCTCATTCATCTCCCCTTCGCCAAACCATCCAACCCACAGCCGAGCATTCCAGCGAGCTGCAACCATATAAATAATTTTTATAAAAAATTAAAAAGTATCGACCCGCAACCTTGGATTGTTAATAATCATATCGGCTGTGAGTGTTGCTGCATATCAATATTCCATTAAACAAAATTTTTTATAAAAATTAAATAATTTTGGCCCACTACCTAAGATATTTATTATCTTAGAAAAGAAAAACAAATTTAGAGTTTGTCGTTGCTGCGACTGTACAAAAGTAATCGTTTCGGAAAACTGGANAAAAGTAATCGTTTCGGCAAACTGGAAATTGTAGGTACGAAGAGACTCAGTACACACGTGCGAGCGCGTGCTGACGAGAGCAGCTGCCACGAAGCAGCAAGGCAGGATGTCAGCCGTGAGTTATCAGTTACGAGCTGTGCTCGCCTTCTGTCACGAACCTACTCTAAAAACTCCTTAACGAAGCACTGCTTGTGCAGAGACCGGGTCAGGTGGTTGTCGCTTCGACAAGCGTAGTGCTGTACTGAGTACACGACGCGCGTGCCTATCAGGGGTCGCAGTCTGCTATTTAAGTTATGCTGCCGCAGCGACACAGCGCATGCTTACCAGCGACACAGTGCCTTATGTTGGACTGATATAGCGATGTTAAGTGTCTCCGGAGTCGCACCACGCTGGTGCGAGGAGCGGTGCGTGGGACACCCCTCGTAAAATCACCACAACCACCCCTCACCGACACCGCCCCCACCGCTACCGCTAACACCAACACACCAACCATCTCACTCCCCTCTCCAAGCACAAACCATTTATCACTCACACCCCCTGCACTTCAACCCCTATACCCGCAACACCATACCATCCACGCCATTCCACACGCTCAATCACATCTATCCTCAACACTTACACTCACCAACGCCCTCAACAACTCAAACACTTCGCCTAAACCACTCAAAGTAGGAAAAAAAAATATGCCAGTCCTCCTCAGAAACAGCATTATGCCCTTCCCCCAAACTCGACATAGGCACCCTGCATCTTCCTACATCCCCCGCTCCCTCATTGTATGTTTGACTCTTCAGTGTATATAAAACATACTGATGTGTGCTTGAAATAATGAGAAAAAAGAATTACTGTCGGACCTGGAGTATGGTCTCTTTCCAGTTTGTGAGTTTTTTAAAAGACACATTTCTTTCAATGATTTACTGTTAAAAAGATCACACTTGAGTACAAGGCTACCTGTGCTTTATAAATAAATATATACATGCTATGTGTTTACGGTGTAAGTATGTAGGGTATATTACATTCTTTTTTGCAGGCGGCAGTCACCAGGATAAAACATGCATTAATATTTGTTTCTAATTATTAAAGGCAGAAATAAAAAACAAAAAAGACGAAAAGCAGGAGACATTAGACTACGATCCCTAATATCAACGAAAAGTTCAATGCAATACCTGATTGGCAGGAATATATTAACCCCAAACAGGTTTGGAAAACATTTAGTTCTCAATCATGGTGAAGACCTAAATAGTATGTGCTATTTGTATTCTGCAAGCATAAACGATTGTGCAAACGTAAAATTTATATTTCAAATTTTTCAAAAACAACAAATGTTTTACTGGTTAGGTAGAACCTTATAACCACGCGCGTAACATGCATACATAAAAAATGGTGAAAGAATGATGCATCCTGTGAGACAATGAAACGTACGCATGTCTCAGGCCATAAAACGTGGCTCGAAGCTCCTGTGTTGTTAATTAAGCCTTGGTATATTAACAATGCTAGCATGTAGTCTAAAAATTAAAAGTATTTTAAAACTTACAAACCCTGTTTAAGAATTGAAAAATTCATGATTTCTTGCAAACGAAATTTAACGAGTTTGCAAAAGTTGCATGCAACACTTTACATCGGTGGCCAGCACCCCACCACGTCTCGACTACAGGGCAAAAAATAGTTCAGGACTTCCTTTCACCTTGACAATGCCTCGCTAAAATTGTACATTTTATATTCTGTTTACAGATACAGTCGCCAGAGTTTCCCTAGTGTTGAGCTGCACCATCTGATACACTAGTCGAGAACTCCGTTACCACCAAGTCGCGCCGTGGTGCTCCTGCTTCTTCCCGAGTACACCAAATCGTCGTCTGCTTTTCAGGTAATTACAATAACACGAATTCCTAAAAAATTATTATATATTTTATGTGCTACCCTTCCGATATATTAGTTCAGATTAGTAATGAGTAACGTCCCTGTCCGTTTTTCAGTCATCACACACCGTGCTCACGGACAGGACTCGGGGCTGCAGAAACGTGACAGCCATCTTCAGCGTTCATCTTCCAACTTCTACGATTTCGACCGTATCGGTAAGTACAGCACATCACACGAAGAATTAATATTTCCTCTTTAGAGCTCTATTGACTTGCTGGCGTCACCTTTGCTAACCTCACTATGCCTGAGTGTAAATCAGGCGACACTAAAGAGAAAAAATTTCTCTGCAACCGAAACAAAATTCGAATGGATGTATTTTTCATTGTTTTGTCAGGGTCTTACAAAAACACATTGCAGCAGATCTACACTAATTAAAGCGACTTAAAAACACTTTGTGACGACAGTACGACCGTCACACGCTGTTGCTTATGCGGCGTTTAAACCAAAAAAACCTAATAAAATATTTATTTACTAAAGTAAATTTGTGGGGAAAAGTTTTTAAGTACGTTATGAATTTGTCATTACACGAATGCATCGCCATTTTTTCCAGTGCAAAAAGCTGTTTGTTGTTACAGTTACCGTCGAATGTGCGGCTCACGTCAGCTAGCCTGCGCTACTGTGGACTGGGTTCGATTCCTGGCAGGCACATGAGGCTTTTCATCACGCAACAGACACAATCGATAGACAATGCCCATCGTCCACCTTGTCGCATTGATATGCTTTGGCCACAAAAAATCGTCGTCATGACGTGCGTTTACTGAATTACAAAAATTATGTGTGTTTTTTTGCAGGTTCCCTTCTGGTTAACCAAAACCGAGCTGTCATTTGCACGTTCCGTTTGGCATTGCAGTTTAGTCCTTCTGTCGTTTGTGGTAAGTATGTAGGATAAAAATAAATCACCGCTATTTTATGCAATTAACAGCGGCCGGCTGTTCTCACGCAAGACTTAGCACTCAGCTCCCGTTTATATCGCACTCCCTCCCTCCCACCAAACAAACCCCTCTCCCATGCCAGCGTAGTACGTTAATACTACTATGCTCGTATGTCCCCACACGCCTTCGTGATACTCCAAGCGAGTTCCATCGCAGCAGGCATGGTCAAGCGTAGTCTCCAGCTGTCTGCCTGATATGGCAATTAAAAAACGGTAGGTTCTTACACTCTGTAATTCAGAATAATGTGACTGCCAGAACCACTGATCAAGACGGCAGATAGCATAAGTTGTGATGCTGGTAGCAGGAAGCAAAAAGATGGCAAACCGTGGACGCTTGGTCATATATACTACACGGACCCCCCTCTCAACACCCTCGACAATGATTTGGCTAGATCGGGATAAGCCTTCAGCAGTGCTTTCATGACTTAACATCGTAATTCGGGCGTGACCACTTCCCTACCACTTCATCCTCCCCACTCCGAACTATTTCGTCTCAAGCATGGGGCGATTTTATTGGTTGTTAAGATCTAGGAGGGAGGAGGGGAGCCAATCAACTAAATTATACTACACGGTGGCGAAATGATACCATAGGTGAATAATACCAACTGGTCATAGATTGGTACATGGATAATTATTTCGGCTTATNGTGGGAAGGGGCGGCGGACCAATGTCGAGTTTGTTCGAAGGGCAAAATATGATTTCTGCACTAAACTGACAGCTATTTTTATTCACTTTGATGGTGATTGTAGTGGGAGGGGACAAGTTATGCGGGAGTGGGTGTTGAGGGGGAACATGGTGTGTGGTTTATGTGGGATGTGGATGAGGGGTGGATGGGTGTAATGGGGCTGAAGGGTGTTTGCGAGGGTGGTTGAGGTGTTGGGGTGGGACAGGGGGTGACCCACGCACAGCTCCTCGCACCAGCGTGGTGCGACTCCGGATCCACTGAACATCGCTACACCAGCGTAACATAAGCCACTGTGTCGCTGGTAAGCATGCGCTGTGTCGCTGCGGCCGCATAACTTAAATAGCAGACTGCGACCCCTGATAGGCACGCGCGTCGTGTACTCAGTACAGCACTACGCTTGTCGAAGCGATAACAACCTGACCCGGTCTCTGCACAAGCAGTGCTTCGTTAAGGAGTTTTTAGAGTAGGTTCGTGACAGAAGGCGAGCACAGCTCGTAACTGATAACTCACGTCTGACATCCTGCCTTGCTGCTTCGTGGCAGCTGCTCTCGTCAGCACGTACGCACTGAGTCTCTTCGTACCCGCAATTTCCAGTCTGCCAATACGAATACTTTTCTACAATCGCAGCGACGACACTCTTTATTTGTTTTTCTTTTCTAAGATAATAAATATCTTAGGTAGTGGGTTAAAATCATTTAATTTTTATAAAATATTTCGTTTTATGGATCTATGATATGCAGTAACACTCACAAGAGATATGATCATGGAAACTCCAAGGTGGTGGACCTATACTTTTTATTTTTTTTATTTACATATTTTTTATTAAAATCATATCTTGGGTTTTGGGTCATTGGAATGGCCGGCCGTGGGTTTTGAGTGTCGTGGGGGGAGATGAACGAGGCCGCAGGACACGCCTGTGACGTCATGGCAGACAACTCCGAACTCTGTTCCCGGATCCCGTTGCCCCCGGGGACCCATACATACACTACTATCATAGTTTAATTGGTTTTCAGAATTCACAATAGCAGGAGCGCAATAAACTTTTCTAATTTAAAGCTGGACAGCATATATTTTTTAGTGTTGCATAGAACGGTATTACAGCATAATATCTGAAAAACGTTTTCGAAAGTAATCCATAAATCTAAAACCGAGGTGATACGCCGTTTCCAACTAAAACTAATAACGCTCGAGTGTGACAAATATCCTGTCGCATGACCTGGATTGGATATAATACACAGATTCATTTATTTTCCCATTAGTTTCATCTTGTTAGTATCTCGTTTCGTCCATCCAGGTCTGTTCTGGCGCTAATCTACTTTCACGCTCACCGAGCAGTAATAAATCAGATCGCTGTACTCTTTCCAAGTTTAACACTCCGGTGACTAACGTATTTGTTTTGTTATATACGGTATGTGCTACTGCAGAACACCCGAAGATAAATGACATTAATCAGAAGACATGCACAACAGCGCAGTCAGTAAGACAGTGCCTCGTTTCGATATATATTTTAAAATACAATATTTTTTAATCTAGCAATAATGGCGTCGTGCCGAAAATCTTGACACGCTGTTTTTACGTATGTACTGTCATAGTACTCATATTATTTTGATGAATATGTTCTGAATGTTATTGATTCCATAAATATATGCAGTGTCGGTATACAGATATTTATTAACTATACACACTTTGAATCTGTCTCAGTTATTTCATTCTATAGAAATGTTTTACCGAATCTTCAGTTGATCAGTGGTTATCTACTGGCGAATCAGTGAAATTCATTTAAGTTTACTAACAGACCAGTGCAATTCACTAGAAAATAGTATAAATCACTGTTTAATCAGTGAATACCAGTAACTAAATCAATCAGTGGAATACTACAGATTCAAGAGAAGCATTTCAACAGATTTGCAGACAAATTCGCTGATTTGGAGCAGTTGTAAATATTTCGATTTTGGAATGTATCGCCAACAATTTGTGACACTAAAAGGGAAGGTGACGAATTCAGTGCACATTATGGTTTGGATGTATCAAAAATCTACAGAAAGGTGGATAACACTTCGCTGTAGCTATGAAGACACCAATTTAGCCCTAGATACCGTGTAAGAAGCTGCTGCAAGAAATGGTTTTAGATATGAATAGTTAAATGCGTTGAATTAAATTCGTCACAAATATTTCACTTCCATATCATAAGTTCTTCTTTAGTGGAACTGTTATCAATGTGTTCATTTGAAGTGACGTTTCATTTTGCGAGTTGTATAATTGTCATTAACTTATAACTATTATTTTGTTGTAAAAGCGATACCTTAGTCGTATTTTATGACTCTTATTTTAGGTGTAACGCATATTAATAGTCTATACTAAGGATTAGGTAAGAAACAAAAACTCTGTGGTCAAATATGTTATGTTTCTCCTTGAAATATCAAATTAGCATTAATACTAATAAGGACATATAATCCGTAAGAGACAGCCTCACATTGCTGGCTGGCGTGCTTGAAGGCTGCCAGCGGATTTGCAATGGAAAGTCCATAATTAAAAAACACAATCGGCGAATAATGACTGACAGTGGATTTTCACATATGCAGTAGTTTAAACTACTCCGTTGGGATTCCGTGGGTATCTTCTTGTACAGTAGTGAAATAAATTCACTCATGAACATTGCGGGGAATTATTGATATTGCTTTGCCACACGTGAGGACATTTTCTATCTCAAACAGTCACTAGTGCAAGTAGCCAGCAACTTTGGCTGCGGAACGAGCATGCACGAGACTGACTCGCTAACGAATACATACTTTATGAATAGTTATTGTAGTGTGCTGAACGGCGCTTCTAACTGGCAGACCTGCACTCTTCCCGGGAGATTATAATCGATTAAATAGTTGTCAGCATTGGCGATAAAGGGTCTTTCGCGGAGCATGGCACACTTCGTCACTGATTTGCCATTGAAGCATATTTATTTACCAGTATCAAACATAGTGATAAACTCAAATATGAAATCAGTTTTCTGTGTTACCGCTTTAAAACTATCTAAGTATGTTGACGTCACAGAGGTAGCGGAGGAAACTCGCGGTAACCAACGTTTGTTAGAGTGGGGGAAAAACTTTGCTGCACACTCCCTCCCACGACAGAAATGGCTTTTAAAAGATATCCATTTCCAGTAACAACAAACAAAAAAATATCCAAGATTTAATTACAAAAAAACTTTTAGTGTCAATTATTTGCTCAAAATACCGCTAACGTGGGCGAATATCTTATTCAGTTATCTTCCTTGCTGCTATTACCCGAGAACCTGTAAGTCATTTTTAGGATCTCAACTCACCGTGGCCCAAGTCAGGCCTAGATCTTTTAAGACTGCGATGGTTTGAATTTAAATAATACTTTTATTTACTTACAGATTATTCTATACGTAGTCTCGCTTCTCCATCCCACCCTAAATTCTCATGGTAGGATTCTTTAGATCTTAACAAACAAAGCGTAACAATTGCTGGAGGTGCCTGATACTTCTTATGCCATTACTTATCTTGCTGCTTTTACTGTCGTTACTATGACGTATTTATTCATAGAGGTAGTATAACTGGAAGGAGACATTTTTATTTCAAGCGACAACACAAGAGATAATTGCGGGAGGTGGGACTGGTTGTAATTGGTCTTAAGGATATTGGTGACATCACATGTTTCTTTTTTTTAACTGTCGATTCGCCTTTTAAGCAGGGCGCGTTTTGTTATTTCCTGACAGCATATGTCATGTAGGTAAAACTGAACTTATGCAGTTTTCTAAATTAGATAATTTGTTACAATGCTATAACAGCTATAATATGACAAGAAAATAAGTTTTTCCCTGTATTAAATAAATATTTTCATTAACATATTAATGTAACCTAACGTGGTTATAAGGTATAACTCGTAAAACTAGTATATTGATCACGTTGGTTATTCTAAATTTTGTGTCGTCTTTAATTACCTCGCTGTAGACGAGCCATTAAGCCCTACTACCTACCTAAATTTTGTGTGAAAATATTGTGTGACGACAGTTTTTTAATTGTTGTAGCAATCGGAATATTGGAGGATGGCTTCGATACTAAACAACCACTAACGTTAAATTTCGTCAAAACAGCTCACACAGTCATGAATTACCCGGGTTTCAAACCCGTGACCTCTTAAGGAAAATGTGGCCTAGTAATATTTTTCAACAAAACAAGACAAATAAAAACTTAACTGACTTTTAATTTTACAGATTCCAACTTGGTACAAAGGTAGGCGGCCCTTTTCCCGCATCCGACGAATAGTACACATCTGATAACGAATACATACACAGACCCATGCCATACCAGGTACTCGAACTCAGAACTTCCCTCGCTGTTTCACATATGGGAAACTTGGCGAACACTGCCGTTTTCACCGGATTTTCTCGGGGTACTCCCGTTTCTTCCACCACTGCATTCCATAATTCTTCAATTTTCAGTTCGCATCACCTCCATCGGCCCTGTATATCTTGCCAGCTTCCTCCATCTCCCCCTGACTGACAAAACATTTCTAAATTTACATAATAGGATGAAAAGAAAGTAAATTGTGTTACTACCTAGCAAGTTTGATTATAGCTCTTGCTTTTTATGATTCATCTTATTTTCTTAAAATATTTAGGGGATAAAACATGCTCCATATAATCGAGAAGCCACGGTAAATATCAATGTTCTTAAATTTGAAACAGTATAATACTTCTATTAAAAACAATATATTTTTCATTCAAAAATTATTTTTCAGTTTGGGTTCATAACAATCTTATCGTTTTTTGGAATATGAAAAAAAAAAAATATATTGTGATGAACTTTAAGATCAGCTCTGAGGCAATAGTGATGAACAACAAAGCGAAGACGACCGTGGGTGAGCTCTTTAAATACTCTGCAAAGAATAATGGTAAGTTTGCATTGCGATGTTGGCAATAAAAACCCGTCATTGTATGGTTGCTCTGCTGGAAGGATATACAGCGCTGTAAGAACGCTTCAGCAAAAGAAACCTAGCGGAGTTTCCGAGTCCATAAATACAGTGCGGGGCGCCGTGAAGCAGGGTGGAGCTCCCTGCTCACGAGGATTATCCCAGACNTGGGTGAGCTCTTTAAATACTCTGCAAAGAATAATGGTAAGTTTGCATTGCGATGTTGGCAATAAAAACCCGTCATGGTATGGTTGCTCTGCTGGAAGGATATACAGCGCTGTAAGAACGCTTCAGCAAAAGAAACCTAGCGGAGTTTCCGAGTCCATAAATACAGTGCGGGGCGCCGTGAAGCAGGGTGGAGCTCCCTGCTCACGAGGATTATCCCAGGCACACCATGGTGCAGGACGCGTGGACAATATCCAGAAGTAATAAATTCCGGCTTGCAGTTTTGAGGACATGGCGCGCATTAATAGTGTCGCCGCCGGAGAGAATCGATACATCGTCAGACAGTGCGGCGACTGTAGTCGACCAGCGTGGTCGACCTGGCCAGTACTTTGTGGGCTGAAAAACCCTTGTCACAAAATGTTGGAGGAACCACTTTCAGTGTATTGGCCGTAGATAAAAATATTGTACATGGATGCACTCAGATTGCCGTCTTTTTCGTGGAGGGGGCTTCGACTCCTTTAGCCGTCGTGGGGAAGCCGTTGGACATTTAGGTGATGCTACCGTAGGAACATGGGTTTACTACATGTAAACATGGGTTTACAACATGGGTTTACTACATGTAAACATGGGTTTACAACATGGGTTTACCACATGTAAATAAAACGAATCGTCTAATATCTATAAGTCAAAATATTTAAGATTCACTCAATGTTTACTAAACTATTATTTAAGATCTGCTGAATGTAGTTCAAACGATGTGTAGTCTGCCGACTGCACGTCAAAAAACTTTAGGTCTACTGCATGTAAGTCAAATTAATGTCTACTGACAGTACCTGCAATGACTAAAGATTTAATACCTATGTAAAACGACCTGAAGTATGCTGACAGTATGTCAGACTACTTAAGCAGTACAAGCTTATGTCAAACTACTTACGTTCCACAGATTTTCGGCATACTGCCAGTATATTAAATTTAATTTATGTTAAGTGATGGTTAGATTATCTTGGTACCCAAAAAGACATCTACTGTGTTGTCGTCTCCGTCAATACTTGGTGTTTTAACTAAGTAAAAAGTAAAGGACTTGCCCTACGAGTGAGTACGTTTGTGCATGTTTTGCATGGAGCTTTGATCCCAAAACAACAACCATAATTTTTTTTACAAATTATTGATTCAATTAATTTTCCAACAATAACTTTTCATGTAACATAGCGTGCACAAAATTCTGAAGGCTTTGTCTAAAGAGCCAGCGTATGAAAAAAAGAAACACGCGATATACGTCGAGTATCTACGATGTGACTATAAAAAATACCCTCAAGACACAGGTTCCCAGTAAAGCCAACTTTTTTTTCCAGTTTGTAAACGCTTCTTCAACTGACTTTTGCATTTTTGCACGTGGGAATCGTGCTGGACGACGCCGCTTGCCGGTGGGTTTTCTCGGGGTGTTTCTGTTTCCCCGCCCTTGCATTGCAACGTCACTCCATCCTAGGGTCTCATTTCATATCATGCCCAAAGATGACGGGGACCTATGGGTCCCAGCTTGAATGTCCGTCATTAGGAAGGTGTCGCTTCCCTCTGGGTGCACTCACCAGTACAACAGTTGGAAGAAAGATGAAACCAGAACTTACTCAAATGGCCAATGAACCGCGACGCAACTTACCGTTTGCATGAGAATCGTCTATTTCAATAAAAGTGTAAAGGTCATCGCTGGCGCCGGGAATACTTCGCAAGGCTCCTTGAAGTCAGCAGTATCCACATAGCTGGACCAACGCTCTGCACGACGAACCAACAAAAATAAATGAAGGACCATAAACTGTTGGCTCGCAAACATCTGAGAACGAGCAGCTACGTCCTCAAAGCAGTTTCAAACGACTTCGCCTTCTCATAAAAAATAAAAAGATTATTCTGATGCCTAGGACCTCTGACGTTTGTTTGCAGTCACCAGGGCGGTTCTCAGTCGAGTTCTATTTCATAGCACCCAGACATATATTATTTTCTTGAAGCGATTTGGTTGCTGCAGCATTTTTTGCCATTTCGGGAACGTCTGTGGAACTTCGGCAGTATTCGTGTCTGGTGTATGCAATTTTGTCCACGTTGCCTGAGTCAGTAGAGTTTGGTGAGTCGGTAGGATAACTCGGATTACAGATATGGTGAGATTTATCTTGACAGACTGCTTTAAGAGTAATTTTTTCCAAGGAATGTCTATCCAAATTACAGACATATGTTTATGTGGTCTTTTATTCCTTTTTGTGGCAGGCTAGACTTTCAGCATGTATACTCTGTTGTTTATTTTATGACTGGAACAAAGTGGTTCTAATACATCCTTTATCCAATAAAAAATAGGAATTAATAATGTGGCTGTATCACGTGCAAGAAAGTTGAAAGTCAAGTAAAATTTCAGCATTCAATGAATAAAAAATTGTTGCTCGAGTGTAAAAACTACTGAGAAATCTCGGGTGCTAACAAACGGATTCATGAAATTTACATACCTGTACTTATTCCTTAACACGAATATTCCGTTCTTCGCCCAAAAGATTATGATCTGGTTGCCGTTGTTCTATTAAGACCTTATCGTACAATCCCGAGTACACCCGGGTATAAACTGCACATTACGTAATATATGTAGAGACGCGGAAATTACACGAATTAATCTAAGGACCAGCCAGTCTTCAAAAACACGTACATTTTAATAAATTTCAATTGTATCGCAGTTTGTAAGCCTCGCCCTTGATACATTTGAGTCAATAAATAACCATCAAGTAAAAGAGGGCGGAATCTCGTGCTACCTGCTCTGGGGTAAGACTAAAGTATCAGCTACTGAACAACAGACTGAGGTTCGATTGTACAAAGTCCTAAATAATTTAGCGTAGTGTTAATCATTGCCTTTGTTTTGGAAAGATACAAAATTAACTATCTGAAAGAAGAAACACAGTAAAACATATTGTAGTTTACTCAGCCCAAAATTATTGAATTAATTTGCACTATTTATCATTTACATATCCCATTCTGATAGACAAAATTTATAATATTACTCACCGTAAGATTAATTGTTGTACTATTGTATTGATTTTATTAATTGTTTTGATATTGATTAGAGAAAACAAATAGCGAGATGAATATTTATACATTGCAACCCCCCTTACAATCCTGCTGAGCAGTGGAACCAGCCAAATAATGTCAACTTGTCGGTGTAACACATAATACCCCAAATACTACCAAATATTAATAGATATATATTATGAAACAAATAAATCCAAATGCATGATTAACTCAATTATATAGAATATTTTAACAATAAATATTATGTCCTATAAAAAAAACACGTTGTTTTAGCACATAAATTATAAGTACCAGAAAAAGTTTAATTTATTTTTATACAACAACTGAACTTTTTCAATGTTATATTCTAGGGTAGTAAGACCAGGTATAATTGATGCCAGGGCCTGGTATAGGCATTTGAGAAATACCAATCTTCGTTATGATGGGTTCATACCACAGCCACGAAGCAAAAAATCTACAGATTATTTTCTGTGATTTCAAAACTACTACTTCTCATATTAAGTCAAACACACATAAAAATGTCGTATTTAAAACATCTGAAACCATGCATTAACGTGGGATTTAAAGAGTGGATTGTTCTGAGCCCAACACAACTATGAAGTCAGTGCATGGCCTAGCAAAAATATCGGTAGAAAAATGTTCCATCAAAGAAGTCGGAGAAATTGATTTCGTATTTTATAAGTCATCTCAATTTCTCTTGTGTTTATGACGCGAAACCAGGACACGATGGCTGCTCACAAACAAACTTAATGTTCAGGTTGTAACATTTATCTGCTTCCTCAGTTTCCCTTAGAGAAGTAACTCTGGTGGATTATGACTCACTTTCTCGTATTGCAGTTATTTTTTTCCTTTTGTTCTCGATATCGTCGTTATTTCTGCGACTTCATATTTATGGTATTTATGGCGAGCCTCCAGATAAGTAAACTCTTTCGCCATCATAAAAAAATTATAGAGCTGCCGTTTTTATGTTTTTTATTTAACTACTCAGGATGTCAAGATAGAGAGCACCAATTCGTATTGATATTATTTCTGTCTGATATTGCGCCGGCGTAAATAATACAGATAATTCCATTTTGCTGAAGAATTATTTCCTTAAGTCGTAAATGAACTCCGTGAAAGAAAATTACAAGCACCCAGTGTTTATTTCGTAGAAGTAGTCATACAACAATTATTTACGAATTTTGACAGATGAGTAGGAACATCTCATTTTCGCGAAAAGAGATCAAAGCAACCTGCATTTCAATGTTACTCTGGTGCTGGACGTCCGTTATTCGCGGACAGGCAAAAATATGTGTAGCAATTAGGACAATCCAAATTTGAAAGTCAATTTGAGGTAAAGATTTTTGAACTACAGGAATTCATTTCACAGAAATAAAATCTATAGAAAAGACTCGGAAATTCTGCAAATACATTTGACACCAAGTTAGACATCGTAATATTTAACACTCTTATGCGAGCACTGTTTGTTCATTGGCCGCTGTCTTTCACATAGCTCTTAGCCTTCTGGGTAGGCTGTACATGATCGGTAACTTTACTGATTGATATTTATTATTGGATTAAAATGTACAGAGAAGTTACAAAGATAACTGCGCTCCTATCATAAAAACAGCGGAACTGTAAATGATTTAAGACTAGCCTGGTGCCAAGAGAAGTATCAAAAGAAGTTTAGTTTGGTAAAAGAAATCTAGCTTGGTACCAAAAAAATATAGACTGGTACCAAAGGAAGTGTAGACTGATACCAAAGAAGTCCAGCTTGGTACCGAAAGAAGTTTAGATTGGAACTAAAATAAGCCTATACTAGTACCAAAAGAATCCGCAAAATGCCCAGTTCTCTAAAGTTTTCCTTTGGTATACTACTTCACACGGAATCTTAACGATCTCCAAACACTGAAATAAAAAAAAGTCTGTGTTGTTACAAACTACCAACGTAAGAGATATAATAAAACCGCCTCTGGTTTGATGCACATGAAATATTTAAGTTTCATAATTAGTACTGTATACATACATGTGTGCTAGTAAAAACAAAAACGGTAATAACCACATCAAAGCAATTGCCTTAGTTTATTGCAAGCAACTATGGTCACGAAAACGAAAGTAATCGAATCAGGCACTCGAGTATTTCTGACTACACAGATGCACGGACTAGCAGGGGTTCTAATTTGATCGACTCCGTAGGCATTTAACTATAGTATAAAGAAGTCATAGTGTTGTATGCGTCCGCGTTCATATCACATAGTAGATAGTACTCAAAGGCGAAGTGGCAGTTCCTAGGAAGAGGGCGTACCCATTCGCTGTGAACCGGTCGTATGTCTAATTGGCTGCTCAGTGCTGTGAAAGATTCCCTATTAGCTTGGTGGCCGGCTGGCAAGTATGTTACCAGGTGCTGATCAGCGAAAGGCGTTCCGACATGTTGATAATAAATTACACCATTTTTCTGGCATATGTGGCTGGAGTTCACTATATATAAACTGTTTCACCTGCGTATACTTAAGAGGCCTGCCTGCCTGCATTGATTTTCTCCTTTTTGGCCGAGAAGCGCGGGAGCTATAAGGGCTACACTGGCACGCGCTACAAGAACGCCATCGCCGCTACGCGCAGGGCTCTGAACTGGCGTGCAGTGTTCTCGTAGTGCTGTGTTTACCTATGGAACTTTCAGTGGTGACCCTATCATTTTATTAATGAAAGGTCTGCAACAAATTTCAATACAGGCTCCTATCGTAGTTTGACTCGTGTCCGGCTAGTATGTTTTGAGATACGGCAGTCTAAAAAAGCCCCTTTTTAACTATATTGGAGGCATTAAAAATAATATTTACAGCATTCCTGGTAACTTGAAAGTACTATTCTGTCCACGTCTCGGGTATGAGTAGAAGGGAAATGCCGAATCCAGCGCGGGAAAAAGTTGCNTTACAGCGCCAGGGGGCTACCTTCCGATTTAAGCAACTTTTTCCCGCGCTGGATTCGGCATTTCCCTTCTACTGGTATGGTGTATTTTCGTAGGTGTACATGCTGGGGGCACGTTGAAGAGTTTCGTGAAAAAATCAGGATGTCGAACACTCTGCAACGCAGTTGAGGCGCCAGGCAGGCGGAACTACTCAATGTCCGTATGATTTGAGAACTAGACTTGAGCACATACACTAGACGTATCTAGTGTATTGGACTGAAGGCCATTCCATGACGTCATCACGTCGCGTCGTCGTCGCAGTTAACGACGCATGAGTTATGGCCCTGGAGGCGTCCCGGAATGGAACTATTCGCCGAAGACTTTCTCTATGGTAGGGGGAGGGGGTGTGCGGGAGAGGGAACGGAGCATTAACCCAAATTCTTGGAACGCCATCCCCTTCCTACACAGACATCGATTCTACCTCCTCCCTCCATACCCCTCCGAAGGCATCCGAACCGCCGTCCGAGAACGCGCGGACCGTTAAAAAGCGCCAGTGAGAACCCCCTACCCAACCAGGAAGGGTTTTTTATACGAGCTGGTTATTGCCATGGGGGAGGGAGCTTCGAAGAGAAGACACAAAGGGCGAGACAGTTGGGGCGAAACATGGGGCGGGATTGGAAAGAAGGCAGTCCGTTAGGACGCCCTGTAGCAAGCCGTGCTCCAGGGAGATAACCTCCCCAGGGCGGGAGGAACACGAATGGAAAGGGCGGAGTCGACGTTATGAGGTCAGAGAAGACTGTCGTCCGTCACATTCTCCCGTCCCTCCGGAGGAAGACGTTGTGTCTACTCGTGCATGTGTTGCGAACTCAGCGACCAAGCAAGTCGCTACGCATTCCTCTCCGTTTGCCATTTGGTCTCAACACTACTGGATCCCGTAGAAAGGCGCACACCGATACCAACAGAACTGGGTTCAACTATACTGCTCACAAAAAGTTAGGCATATTCCCCGTTCTCCAATGAATACGTAATATTTATGTATCTAGTAGGAGTGGATCGTACCTACGTTGTGTGAATCATAACCATTGGCGTATTTCTCTCCAGTGACATGAGTATTGCACATACAGCAACACAGTAGGTTTAACCTCAGGCCTTATTCAAACAGCCGTAATTGAGGAATGGGACAATTTTCTCCAGGAAATGCCTAATGATCTGCTTTTAAGCATGTCTCCTTGAAGACAAGCGTGCCTCCGGAATCATGGAGTTCCTAGACGTTATTGAAATTTGTCAATGCATCTGAGAAGACTACTTTTGTTGTTACTGAAACTGATGAGGTTCCTTTGTTTAAGTTGTTTTTTCAGTTTATGCCTTTTTGTTGTTTCATACTGGGGTAATGTAAACGAGAATTATGTTTTCCCCCACATTACGTGCTATCAAGATTACAACCTGAGTGTAAACTACTTTTATTAAATAAAAAATCCTGGAGTCTGAAATACGCACATTTTTTTGTAAGCAGTATAGTTAGAAAATAAAGATTAAAGTATATTGTTGAGTGGAATAGGTACCCACTGTAAAATCATGTATTTTTCAAAGTGATCACAATGTTCCGTTGGGCGTAACGTATTCTGCCAACAGCGTTAAACCGCAATGCGTGATGTGCACAAAAAAAGTAGTTGTTCAGGCCACCCCAAAAACATGTTTCAAACTATCTATCAAACCACGGCTGAGGCAAGAATTTTGTACTCAAACATCCAGTAACTTTAAATGTGCTTGCAAATTTTACTGGCTACCGAAATCAATGTACATGTTTTATGAGTGTCGCTTTTCAGGAAAGTTTAGAAATATTTTACAAGTATCCCAACAGTTAAAGCAACACAGATAAAAAGCAATAAATAATATCAATAAAGTTTCCGACAGACTCCATACTCGCGGTCTCAGACCGGTGAATAGACATGTGAAAGCCCTTCACTACAGCACGGGTGATATAGCAACAACTGATTTTGTGAGAGGAATTTCACTGAAAACCTGCTCATAAACTTTAATGATTGATGCGGTTTCAAATTGAGCAATTGTAGCATTTATTGTGGGGCTGTTTCACACAAAACTGCCTCTAGTGTGGCTGTTGCATTTTTTTTCTGGCTGCTGTCCCGATACGACATATCGATAAATTATTACAGCAATAATATTCGGGCGTTCATAAGTGAAGTTCAATAATGACCTACTGCACCATTCAAGTTATCAATAAAGTTACTATCGTTATTTAATATATATAATCGGTCGCTGTTTTGAAACTCTTGAACAGAGTTAATTTGTTCAAGAGTTGTCCGAGACGTTTATAAGATAAGTGTTCACGCATATTTCGTAAACCGGAGATAATTTTCCCGAAGTGGTACCGGGAGAACGTATGCATTTCCACGCGTGCTTGTATACAATCATTAGACAAAAGCGTTGTGATTGTTCATTTTTAGAAATATTGCACAACTTATAAATATCTGTACATATAGAACAATATTATAAAAAAAAGTACTGAAGTATAATCAGTGACACCTGGTGTGTTATGAAGGTAAATGTTGACATATTATTATTTTTTAATAACTTATAGATAATTGTGTGTTAGGAGGATGTAGCAATTATAAACAGATTTTAATTGTAACATGAAGAGAATAAAATATGTCTTACTAAACAAAAATTTGTAAAGAAAAAACACTTAAGGGTGGAAGTACTTGTCGCAGAGCGTATTGGTTGCAGTGCGTCCTTGCTAAGAACATCGACGTTATATTTCCATATTCCGTCATCCACTTTTCTGTTGCGGCTGCTTCAGTTTGGAAGATACCATAAGGCATACATTAAAATACTAAAAATTACATGTTTCAAATTGTGTTGGTTTAAGTGTGTAATGCCACTTCTTGTAAAGGAAATAAATAAGAATGTTTTTATTTAAATAAAATATGTCTATTAAACGTTACAATATTTATACACACGCACGTGTATGTATATAGTTATATATATATAATTTATAAGTATTCCCTAGTTCATGTTCTGACACAATACTCACAACACACTAATGGAACGCTGTGAATATAATTTTCCTTTAGTAGATGGTTATCTAGAAAATATTCTAGAACTATAAGTTGTAAATTGATTTATTTAAAAAGCACCATATAAATACATAGGTGTTACATATAAATACGGCTTTGCCGCAACGAAAAGATTGAGATAGCTTGCTTTATGAAAGCAAGATAACAAAACAAAATATAATTTTATAATATGCGCAGTCAAATGTGCATACAAATTAAGGCAAATAATATATATTCCCTTAGGGATTTGGCATATAATTCATCACGTAAACCATTGTATTTGTTTTTTTTAATGAAAAATAAACAAATACAATTTTATTTAGGGTGAAATGAAGACCAGTTGACGTTTACATCGTTTCTCTGCTAAATTCAAATAATAATTAAAAATGTATGTACGAGTATTAATTCAGCGAGGATTAAAAACAAATCAGTACACCACTGAATTATTAACAGGCGAAAATTCTGTCACTCTAAATGAACTCTTGCTCTAGAATGCGAATAAGTGTGAGAGCAACACCGTTGTAAATGTCTGACGTAAAAGCAAACTACCTTGTGCCAACTAACATAGAGAATACGCGCCGCATCACGCATAGTTAGACACCTGAAACATTCGCGAGTTAAACGACCTGCAGACTGAACTCTACACTCTTATGTACAAAAATGCCGATGTCAACTGCACATTGGACGTCTGCTGCCACAGTGGAACGCGACGATTGGGCCAGAGTTCTCCAGGAGGTGTCAAACATCGTGTGGTCCAATGGCTGAAGTTATATAAACACACGTGTTTTAAATTCTAGCTTGTACAAAAATGAATAAGCGAATTTTCCAGGTCTCTACGCATAGTTAAATAACTGCCAGGCCGGGAAAGTTGCAATGACTTGTTCCATCAGAGACGCGTGCACTGTATAGAAACACGTCTGTTCACCGAGTCCTTAAGAGATGTAGCCGCCGGGCGGATACTCCCGTACTCCCAGTTATGAGGCTAGGTCATTCTATCCCCTGGGTCAGATCATTATAAAAGTACCAAGTTCCCTTGTTAAAAGAACTCTCGAGAATAGAACATTTTACGAGGCACGACCACTCAGCAAATATAACTTTGACGGACTTTCCTTTCTCTTCGGCACGAATGAATGAACATTTCAAATCCAGAAGAAAGAAAAACTTGGAACGAATTTCTTTGTTACTTACAAAAAAAAATAACACGGTCTCTAACGTAAATACGGGTCGTGTCCTTCTATAAAACTTTTCGTTTCTACTGCAAGAGTCCCCAACGAAGTAGGTAACGATGAACGCGTCTTACTACACGAATACAAGGAAACTATAGTATAAAACGGAAGTCCTCAACGTAATTTGAAAACTTTTGTGTGTTTTGATTTTACACGATTGGTTCAGTGGTTCCTTACCACAATGAGATACACGTCTGTTTTGCGTATATTATTTAAACAAATTCCTAATTCTGGCCAAAATCATTAAACAATTAACACAACTAACTAATTTCGTTTAACACCTGTTTCTTAAAACAGTTTTAAGTTATCTATTTTATTTGAATATTGAAACTTTAATCACAAATGTAACATGAAAATATATTTTCTTTAAGTCTACTCTTTAATTAAATGAACTCCAGAATTTTCAAAGCATTTTGTCACACTTAATTGACACTTATTTTGGTTCTTAGACCTTATTTCATGCCAATAGGATTATTTCATACTGTGTTGGTGTTTTTTTATTCTAATCTAACTCCCTTTCTGCTTTTCTTTATAGATGTCTCCTTGCCGTTTATTTTAGGTTCNTGGTGTTTTTTTATTCTAATCTAACTCCCTTTCTGCTTTTCTTTATAGATGTCTCCTTGCCGTTTATTTTAGGTTATAGGATGTCCGCGGTAAACTGAGCACTTTTCAAAGCTCTGCTTAAGATATACTTGTACGATCACTGTGCAGTCTTCCACCATATGTAGAATTTACGTTGCCATGGGCCTCATCTTTTTGTTCATGCGTCGGGCGAGTGTGACAACAAAATAAATAAAAAATTAATTATTATTAAATGTTGCTTATTATAACACTTACGAAATCATTTCAGTATTCACAANTGGTGTTTTTTTATTCTAATCTAACTCCCTTTCTGCTTTTCTTTATAGATGTCTCCTTGCCGTTTATTTTAGGTTCTAGGATGTCCGCGGTAAACTGAGCACTTTTCAAAGCTCTGCTTAAGATATACTTGTACGATCACTGTGCAGTCTTCCACCATATGTAGAATTTACGTTGCCATGGGCCTCATCTTTTTGTTCATGCGTCGGGCGAGTGTGACTACAAAATAAATAAAAAATTAATTATTATTAAATGTTGCTTATTATAACACTTACGAAATCATTTCAGTATTCACAAATGTGTACCAAGAACTTTTAATTTGACGTTAAAACATGAAACTACTTTTCCTCCGTCGTTTTTAACTATACTGGGCGCATGCCAGCAAGTGTGCCCGTTAAAATGTATGCAACTAGGTGCAGTGAAGTTTTTAAAATGTTTATTTCGAATGTGCTCAGTTATCCTTGAAAAGCTTAGTTATTGTCCTTTGACCAGATGTTAGAGCAGTTGAAATATATTCCAGTTAACTGGAAAGAAAGTCTCAGGAAGACACCCATCAGTTAAACGTTATGAGTAGAGCCAGCTGTTTTTCGCAAAAATATTTACGCAGCGGTTAGACTTCAATATCCTATGTGAACACCTGCAATCTTCATTTGGCTATTGGCTGCTTTTCTTCGCGTGAAGAAAGTATGTTACATTAGCAAGCCAATCATAATTATGTTTCTCCGATATTGACCGTCCGTGATTCGCGGGCAGACAGATAAGACACGGAACAATTCAAATTATCAAATCGCCGAAGTGGTTCTCAACTAAAGTACGTTGGAACATAACTTATCCTGAAATCATTTCGTGGAAAACTGTTTCCCCCATGTTATGAGTTAAGTCTGTTTCCTGCGTTGTGGTGACATTTTCCACATGCTATAGAGTCACTTTTAGGAAGTATGAAGAAGAAAATACTAGTCTGAAGTTTACCACGAATGCTATGAACGTTACGTTGCATCAAGGGCAAACACCCTACAAGCCGGCCTGCAAGGGCATACATAGCCACAAGCGGTAATTTGATCTACAGTGGGGAACGCGAACGACGCTGCTTTTCAAGTGTTACCTGCAACCGAATGAATCCGCGTGGTTCACGCATATTTAAGCCTCTCATAAGGCAGACACTCAAAGCAGAGGACGATGGCTGCTTGCTGAGCGCAATACCGATCATTAGTTTCCTTCACATACACCATATCAATGATCGTGGACCAAAAAGTGTAAAATTGAAATGGTCATAAGTAAAGATATATTCAGTATTCGGGAGGTGAGTCGGGTGTATATTGTTTATGCCCCTTCCCGTTTTGCCCCTTCCCGTCTGTGTTTAGGCCTACTTTAATGCCCCCTGGTTTAGGCCTACTATAATGCCCCTTGTTTAGGCTATGTTTAGATTACGCGTATTAACCCCTTCACAAATTCTCCTCATAACTGCTGAAGTGCTTAGAGAGTGTATAAATTTGGTCGGCTATAGAGGTCTTGAGAGTAGATGAGTGTGGATTGAGAACGGGGAAATCAGGAGACCCCCGAGAAAACCCTCCAGCTAGCGCCATTGTCCGGCACGAGTAACGCATGCGGAAACCCGCAAGCGACCTCTCACCAGGAATCGAACCCTGTTCGCCTAGGTAAGAGGCGAGCAGTCCAACCACTACACCAATGAGACCCCTGCGTGCTTAGGGAGACCTGATTTTAGCATAAAGCTTTCATAAAAAGTTCAAATTAAAAACACTTAAGTTGGGAAAAAAAACATTGTGACTCTGGGAGAGTCAGCCCGCTACTGAGCATGGCATAATCTGTCAGCGAATGAGAACGCCCAAATCAAAGTAACCACCGCGACATCTATTCCGCGGCCGCGTTGTGTATAGCACAGCTTCGTATTTGTCAGTTCTCCGCAAACCGAAAACACCTTCTACTGAAACACTTGAAATCGACGAATGTTTGTTAGCGGTCCGCTATGTTCAGTATATGGGCACATGCACGTCCACCTATAACAACAGCGAACCGAATAGACAGTGTTTATTAGTTTACCAAACTGATCACGTGTTGTATAGTAGAGCAGTATTTTCATCTCTGGGGTATTTTCGAGGGACAATGTTGCCACTTAATGTTTATTGCTTAACAAACATCAGAATAAAAATTATGACATGTATGTGCAGGCTTATAAAACCAAGAAAATATTATAATCTAATGAATGCATTATAGCATGTGGGCAGTGCGTTGAGGGTATTAGAATTCCCGTTTACACAAAGTAACCCTGACTGGAAAGTAGAGAGCATACTAAGCTTAAATATTCTGTTCACAGAATTTTCACACTTTTGAAAATAAAATATTTGAAAAATTGTCCTATGTATGACATGTTTGCTTGATTCCTTAATTTTCTAAGCATCACAAGCGTTTTATACCTCTGTTAATATAAACATTATCTTATTTTTGCTACATAAAACTTATATTACTATTGTATTTATAAATTAAAATATTTAATATATAATTACTATGAATGAAATAAGGGATAAAATTCGGGTGTTAGAAGTGCCCCGTAAGAAATAGTTCACATGCAAAATACTTCTTAATTGAGTGCGCACGAATGCGGTGCATAGTTCCTTTGGCGCAATTTACTAGACTTGGGTAAGCTTTGTTTGCGTGAGGCGGAGGAATCTCCTGAAAGCAGAACTGCAGCAGGGCTTGAGGAAAGTTGGAAGTAACCATGAATCGATTATGGAAACGTATAAAAACGCCCGTAACCCCGAGGTTTTCGTTCTGGCTACGGCGCATCCGTCGGAGTAGATGATGATGTGACGGAATTGGAGGTTTCGGAACAAAATAGTTGGACGACGAAGGGAGTGGTTGGGCTGGTGGGAGCAGTGGGTTTCGGAAGCTGAGTCTCGCACACTTGTTTTAAAACTTTTAATTCCCGTGTCCTAATGGAGCTCGGGGCAGTCATCAGTTGTCCTCTCCCACCACTTGTTCCAGCACAACCCTATACTTCCCCTTCTTCGACCAAGAAAACCTCTTCCGACGCCGAGAGAGGAGGTGTTGGTAGCCGGAGTTTGGAAATTACGGTCACGCCAGAGACAAATCCTCGAAGCAGCCGGGGTGGAAGCGGCTTGGGAAGGGGAAAGAGGGTTGGGTGAAGACGACGAGGGGGGAAAAGGAATCTAGGTCGGTGGGGTGAAAGTTACAGAGTATGACGGGAGAGAATTTAAGTGAGGGCGAAATTCCCTGAGCCTCTGCAACCGCCTAATGGGTGTTCTCCCTTCCTTCACTATCTGGGCCAGAAGTGCGTGCATTTCACATCTCTGCTGATTAGGGAACGTGCATTGGGTGTTAGTCGATTTGACTAGCGGCTGATCAACTGTAGTAAGAAGTGTTCGTGTTTGCTCTGCTCTGGGCCGGGTTCCCTTCTTCACAATCACATTCTTCACGGAAAGAGCTCCTTGCTGGCGAAGATTTCAACATCCTACTTGCACATCTGCAGTCTTCCTTTTATTACTCGCGGCATGTGTTTGTCAGGACGCAGTGTGATATTTGACTGAACCAGTCAAGGTTTGGTTACCCTGGCACTCAAAGTCTGTCGAGAGAGATTCGAGTGAGTGAGTGAGTGAGTGAAGAGATTTGGGTGGCTCTTAACAGCGAAGTCTTGAGAGTCGATGATGGTGAAGATAGGCGAGTGTGGAGAAACGCCGGAATGCAAGGACGGGGGAAACGGAAGATCCTCGAGAAAACCCGCCAACCAGCGGAACGATTCCCACATGAGAAAATCCGGGAGCGACCCCACCAGGAATACCCCGGGTTGCCTATGTGGGAGGCGAGTAGTCTGACCATTACACCACCACGGCCCCCTAAATGTCTGTGATTTGCGAAGAGATTTCTAGAAAGCGTTGCAGTTGAAAGACCCGCCTCTACCTGGAGCTTTTTTCCACGTTTGAGGCCGAGATACGAGGGAGAAATTAGGCGACTGTTCACACTTGCGTTGAAGTGACGCGCGATGATTGAAACGCGCGTTTTATCGACGCAAGGTACACGGTTCACACCTGCGTTAGAAACATTGCAAGTTTCAGTTGTCGGCGTTCTGGTGTCTAGTGACGTCGTGTACAGTAACATGAATATAGTAATTCAGAAGAAAAAGAAAACAGTTTTCGCTTATCTTGTGTAAAATGGATGTCGAAAAACAAACAAATGTGGGTTCATCCGTATGTAAATGCCAGGTTGTTGAAAGGCGCATATGTTACAAGTTTTATTGAATTACGAGAAGATGAAAATAAATTTTGAAATAACTTTAGAATGAGTGTAAAATAATCCCATGAATTGTTAGCAAACATTGAGGATGGAATAAAATGGGTTATTATAAGAGCAGCGGAAATGTTGGCGATTACGTTAAGGTAAGTGTGTTTAAACAACGATACCCATTTTCCGTTTTCCGTACAACAATATGTATTTATATACGTAAAAAATCACTAGACATAGAATTGTCTTCCAATTCCTTAACCAAAGTTCCCTAATGTCATTATCAATAAGCATTTATATTATTATTCATATTCATCTTGAAAACATTATGCATTATTTATTTTGAAAGCAAACAAATCAGTAGGTATATTCAGCGAAGAGATCATCACTTAAATTGTCCAATGGTGAAGCAGTTGCTTTTGAAACAGACGGACTCAGAACAGCATTCGTACAAGGAGACTGTGTTAAATCGTCCCTTTGATGTGGCGTTGTCTGAATGCCATCTTGTAGAGATGCTTGGTGTGGGCTGACTAGGTTATGCAATGGATTAGGAGTCGAAGTGACCTGGCGCGTTGTCAACGACGTACTTGTTGAAGCTTAGCATGATGTTGAAGCAGACTGTTGTAGCAAACCGTGCAGGAGTGTCGCAACAAATGTGTGTTGTGAATACGTTGATGGAGTCAAAGTGTGGGTACTGATTATGATAAACACTCAGCGGATAAGCAAATGAAGTATTATTGTTGATGCAGGGTGTTGATCCAACACTCTGATTTGGTATCGGGGGAACGTTTGAGGAATTGCTTGCATGATGTATTATCCTGCTTCGGATGCATTTATAACTTCACACAGAAATTCAAGTTTTTCATCAACGGAAAACGATTTTAGTGTTGGCAGTAAAGACTTGAAAAAATGTACGTCATCATTATTCTCGCTGTCCGTTGCAGACGTTGGTAACGGTGTATTAATAAAATCCATTAGACACGTTTACAAAGTTTTCTTTCTCTTGAACTGACCGGTACCATTGCTACTTCTTTCAGCTGATATCTCGATGCTACGTTTCTCTGCGGATTTCTGATGATCACCTCTTTGTTCGGTGGGCGTTTTATCTGTCAGCTGGTCCATCATGTGTACTTTCATGCAGAGAAGAATCGGTACTATTAGGTTGTGAAACTTTGATTAAAAATGACATTTGCTTGCTGCATAGATAAGGTACATATCCTCGGGCTGCCTGTCAAAACCTGGGCGCCTTCTTTAAAGTCCTCAAGTAATTATGCTTATGTTTCTTCCATTTAAAAATCAGTTTTCTTCTTGAAACTAAATCCATAATGTAGGCCTAATGTATTTGTCCATATAATCAATCTGTTATATAATAATATGTATTTGTGTTATGTTTAACTATATCATAAATGTAAATACTATAGACATATGTTATATGTTTTATTTAGCTAGAATGTTCTACAATAATGCCCTTTCTTTACAGGTATTTGGGAAGTGGATGTAGTCTGGTGGATATACATTATACCTACAGAGTTGATCGTTCAACAGCAAGCAAAATTGTCCGTGAAGTTTGTAAAGCGATTTGGAACACAATGATAGACGAATGTCTTCCCCTGCTGACAGAAGAAATGTGGGTGAATATTACTGGCCATTCCCTACAGAATACCAATTTTCCTAATTGTATAGGAGACCTTGACAGAAAGCAATAAGAATTGTGAAACAAGTGATGGACGGCTCTCTGTATTTCAATTATGAACACTATCATTTTATCGTATTGTTAACAGTGGCTGATTCGAAATCCAGTTCTATTTATATTGTTGTGGGTTTGTTTGGGAAATAATGTGATGGCATTGTATTTAAAAGGTTTACACTATGGGATGGAATATGTAATTATTCCAACATACCTCCATCCAAACCTTTACATGGAACGGAAAGACCGCGATTACCATTTGCATTTGTTGAGGATGAGGCGTTTGGTTGGCATTAACATGTGCTTCGCCCATTTGCGGGACGATTTTTGCGAAACACGAAACGCATAATAAACCATCGTTTCATTTGCGCTCGTAGATATATAGGATGCTCCTTTGGAATCCTTTCTAACAAATGGCGCATTTTTCACTAGCCTCTTAATGTCAATCCTGACACTGGAACCAGGAATTCGCGAACACTAGTGGAACGGGCCGTTCGTGACGGAAGTCGATCTTGGCTGTCGTGTCCGTGGGTGCCCCCGCAATTAGGGGCGTACTTGTAGGCTCTCGTAGCAAGTCGTTTCGGGGTTCAAACCCCACCTGTGATTACGTGATGATACGTACAGATGAGGCAAACTCGTGTTTATATATGTGTCAAATAAGCGTCACGTGTCAAATTTCCCCCTTTCCCTCAACCCCGTTGCATTGTAGACTTTATGTGGGCGAGAAAAAAATTTATTTGTGAGAGTGATGCAGTACTCTTNTCCCCTTCCCCTCAACTCCGTTGCATTGTAGACTTGATGTGGGCGAGAAAAATTTTTTTTTGTGAGAGTGATGCAGTACTCTTACTTGCAAGAAAGTCGGTTTGGCTTCTGTAGCGCTCCTGTTATTAGTGTACTGGGCTCGGGGTTGCTGTGTGCGGCATGTCACTTTCACTCTTGGCGTGGAGTAGTACTGTCTTCCTAGTGCGCTGGCTGTCTGAGCGAGCGGCCGGCTAATGGGTTCTACCCCCTGGGGAGATCCACAGGTGATCCGGTTGCCAACGTCATCAATCACGTTTCCCACATGTGCGAAAATTCATCTGCGACCCCCACCGGGAATCGAACATGGCTCGCCTTGATAGGAGGCATGCGTTCTGGTAGCTGCGTAACTGCTGTCGAAAGGATGGTGTGAAGTATTGAGCGTGTCTGGTCCTGTGTCGGTGCGACATAATCACTATAGAAAGGTTGCCTGATTTCTACCGTCACGTTTCGTGGTTCTCTGGAATGGTGATTATCGTAGTGNCATAATCACTATAGAAAGGTTGCCTGATTTCTACCGTCACGTTTCGTGGTTCTCTGGAATGGTGATTATCGTAGTGTTCACAGAACAGTTTGCAAATATTCATGCATCGGGAAGACGGCTTACATTTATTGCTGCTGCCATTTTAATGGAATNTTCACAGAACAGTTTGCAAATATTCATGAATCTGGAAGACGGCTTACATTTATTGCTGCTGCCATTTTAATGGAATGAAGAATTACTACATCTCTGGTGAGGGACTGAAGTGCGATGATGAGAACTTTTACTTGAATAAGCAGGGGCTCGTTTTCTCCCTGGGAAGCAAGGAGTCTAAGGCATTATTAACAAATATGAGGACGTGTTTGAAAGTAATCGTCCTGGTTCACAACATATTTGATCCATATTTACAATCATATATACATTATCTAATCCTGATCTGTGTTATCCCCGGCAGTAAGGTCTTTATATGTGATTTTGTTCGTAAATATTCAAAGTGATGTTTTTCCATCGTGCTCGGTATCGATGGCAGTAGTATTTCAACGATTATTTCCCGCGGCTATGTATACCGGGGTCACGGGAGGCTATTTTTGCATGACACGGTCCCCGTCAATACTGCCGCTAATCACAATTAAAGCGACGACGCAATGTGCTATGAGAATATTCCGTAAATAAAACAGCTTATAGTGAGTCATATCGGAGTGGTTTTTCCTATGTTTCTTCAGCGTGTATGAGATTTCGTTCCGGCTGGAAGAGTTGCTAAGTTTCACCCTTAAAGAAATGCATTTTTAAAGGATGTAGTTGCAGCGATGTTATGCAAATTAGCTGGAGTTTTTTAAATTAAAAAGAAAGTATTATCACAAAAAAAAGTTTTCTGTTTTACAGTTTTGTTATGACAGAGGGAAGAGCAGAACCTAGCAGGTGTGATCTTGAGCGACTATAAGGGTGAAACGAGGCGTGATTGGGCTCTAACGAATTGATATGGAGGGAGTCAGTCTGATATATCGAGTNCGACTATAAGGGTGAAACGAGGCGTGATTGGGCTCTAACGAATTGATATGGAGGGAGTCAGTCTGATATATCGAGTGTAAAGCAAAGTGAGGCCTATTAAATTTCATATCCATCTAATTTAATGGTTATGGGTTGTGTGGGTATGTTTTGTGTGTGTGAGTTCGCGCGATCGGCTGTAAAGTTATGTGTCCAAGGAGGAAATTTAATCGTTTCGAAGCTTGATGGAAGTCAGCCAGAGCGGGGAATGAAAGATGTCTGGTCCTGTGTATTCATTGCAGCGCCTGGTAGGACTTAATGTCTCCTTGACAGCGGTGTCATTAAAGATGGAACCGTCAGTACACACAATCAGTATCAGAGGAAGGAATCGAACATGGCCTACTTTAAGGAACCATCCAAACGTATCCCTTGAGTGATTTCGGGAAACCTTGGGAAAAAACTCAAATCGGGATATCTGACCCAAGAATTGAACCTGGGTTCTCCCGAATGCACGAATGGTATTTTATCACGGCAGCTCTTCCTTACGTTTCATAGCAGCAGGAGCGTCACCCCACCGTCGCTGGGTAGTCTACATATGTATGCATTTCGCCTCGGAAACATTTATGTGAATTCCATTCCTGGTCACTCTACCATCGAAGTCTGCTACTTGGACATTGTATACCTAGGCGCGTAAACAGAAAAATGCGACGTGAAGCGCTGGAAATTATCAAACTTCCCTCCATTGCAAGAATAGCAGTTGATAAGCCGTTGCGAGTCTGGGATATGTGCCGTCTTTCACAGCAGCCAATAACAGCAAATAATCCTGACAACTTGAAAAAAAAACGTGACCTATTTTTCTACATGCACAAATTTCCGAACTATGAACTGCATGGAAAAGCATTCNACGTGACCTATTTTTCTACATGCACAAATTTCCGAACTATGAACTGCATGGAAAAGCTTTCGCCCGCGTTGGTGTTTACTTAAAACTGATTTTACTTTTGAGGGGTTTTCAGAAGTGTTAAGTAAAAGGCTGACGATTTCTGCTGGTGTTGCATTAAGGTCAATTTTTGACGACGACCTGTACGTTAAGCGTGCCTGGCAATGTGGTGATGACAATAAGGTTTTGAGCTGCTGAAACACATTTTCCTCCCATTCTTCGAATTTAACACTGATGACTTTTTTCCTTGCGATTAGTAATGTATCTGGCAATGGCTCTNCGACTATAAGGGTGAAACGAGGCGTGATTGGGCTCTAACGAATTGATATGGAGGGAGTCAGTCTGATATATCGAGCGTAAAGCAAAGTGAGGCCTATTAAATTTCATATCCATCTGATTTTATGGTTATGGGTTGTGTGGGTATGTTGTGTGTGTGTGAGTTCGCGCGATCGACTGTAAAGTTATGTGTCCAAGGAGGAAATTTAATTGTTTCGAAGCTTGATGGAAGTCAGCCAGAGCGGGGAATGAATGATGTCTGGTCCTGTGTATTCATTGCAGCGCCTGGTAGGACTTAATGTCTCCTTGACAGCGGTGTCATTAAAGATGGAACCGTCAGTACACACAATCAGTATCAGAGGAAGGAATCGAACATGGCCTACTTTAAGGAACCATCCAAACGTATCCCTTGAGTGATTTCGGGAAACCTTGGGAAAAAACTCAAATCGGGATATCTGACCCAAGAATTGAACCTGGGTTCTCCCGAATGCACGAATGGTATTTTATCACGGCAGCTCTTCCTTACGTTTCATAGCAGCAGGAGCGTCACCCCACCGTCGCTGGGTAGTCTACATATGTATGCATTTCGCCTCGCAAACATTTATGTGAATTCCATTCCTGGTCACTCTACCATCGAAGTCTGCTACTTGGACATTGTATACCTAGGCGCGTAAACAGAAAAATGCGACGTGAAGCGCTGAAAATTATCAAACTTCCCTCCATTGCAAGAATAGCAGTTGATAAGCCGTTGCGAGTCTGGGATATGTGCCGTCTTTCACAGCAGCCAATAACAGCAAATAATCCTGACAACTTGAAAAAAAAACGTGACCTATTTTTCTACATGCACAAATTTCCGAACTATGAACTGCATGGAAAAGCATTCGCCCGCGTTGGTGTTTATTAAAACTGATTTTACTTTTGAGGGGTTTTCAGAAGTGTTAAGTAAAAGGCTGACGATTTCTGCTGGTGTTGCATTAAGGTCAATTTTTGACGACGACCTGTACGTTAAGCGTGGCTGGCAATGTGGTGATGACAATAAGGTTTTGAGCTGCTGAAACATATTTTCCTCCCATTCTTCGAATTTAACACTGATGACTTTTTTCCTTGCGATTAGTAATGTATCTGGCAATGGCTCTTGATGCCAAAGCACGCGTGGTACATAGACAAACCATGGATTTTTCAAATTATTCGTGTATTAAGGCACGCAAAACTGTGTGGCTTAAGTAGGATAAGCATAGTGTAATTTTCCCTTAGCACGTTTATTGCTCATAGATGTTGCAAAATTAACGATGAACCGTCATGTTGAAGTTTCCTCACATGCACACTGACGGAAGGGAATGAATGGGCTCGAGCTTGCAATGTGTTAAAAATTTCACCTAACAAAAATTGTAAATATTATTCGCGGTAAGCTGAATTTGGCGATTAAATAAACTGTTATAAAGAAGGAGTCGATTAATAACAGCAGGAGATGATCCGATTTATCGAATTTTTATATTTGTAAAAATTATGAATTTGAGAGGGGCTAGTATAAGTACGCGAAGAAATATAACACACCCCTCGTAATGTCGTAAGCTGACATTGAAGCTCAGAAAAATACTTCTGTTATGGCTGGGGAGTGTTTTCTTGAGCCGTGTGGTGGACAAGATTTTAAGTCACTTTCCATGTGAATTAGTTGTTAAACAATTAAGATCATATCATTTTATAGCTGTTTTTCCGCCGCCTGTGAAAAGGAATTCTGTATTCTCTCGTGGTTTCTGGTTCTCGAATTTTTAAAATAAGCTTTAAATATTTTCTGATTTTTTCCGTATGATTAGTTCTTTATTTCGTGATATACTGTAAAAAACATAAATTTCCTTCTTAAGTGGGAAAAAAAAGTAACACTAGAAGTATTAAGAGCTACCTTTTTATACAGCCCATCCGATTTTTTTAATGTCTAATTTTTTTTAAAACTATTTTTTTGGATTTGTTACATTAAATAAAATAACACGATCTGTTTTAGTTTGGTGATCTGTCCATTCTGCCATTCTATAGTCGGCTATATTTTTCGTTAGTGTTCGCCTATTTGACTAACGTAAAATGGTAGCGTGACATTTCATTTTCTAGTTGATGTGAAGCTCAAATTATAATAAATATGTACATTTTACAGTATTTTGAGACGGAGCAAGTTCTTAGGTCAAACGGGAACGAATAAGTACTCTGCCAGGAAACCATCCCGGCATTCACGTGGAATGATTTAAAAAAAAAAAAAAAAGAAATTCGGCTGAATGAGTTGAGAATCGAACCCGGATCCCCTTAAACATGGGTCTCTCCTGATGTTGACTTGTGTGTGCAGATATCAGCTGTGTTTATTATCGTATGAATTGAAGTTGGCGTTTGTGAGAAATAAAATATGCTGCTGGAGCGACAAGCCCCCCGCTGCCTCTCCAGAGTCTTCCTCGTTCAGTGCGTTAGGGCAAAGTCCAATTCAACACCTGGTGCAGCGAGGCTGGACGTGTGCGCGACCTCAGTTTACGACTGCACGTGTGCGCGAGCTCAGTTTACGACTACGCCTGTCTCACGTTTACTTCTGTAATGAGACTCGTATCCACGTCTTTAAGTACTCTTTTCTCTTGTTAGTTTTTAATGCGTCTCTCAGTCTCGCCTGCAATTGGGATATTTCGGGCTCTGTGTGTAGGTGTGTAGGTGTGTTTGTGTGTGTATGTGTTTGACGCATGAGCAAGTGGAGAATTGCCGTTTAGCCCCTTTATTTCTTAGTTTTGCAGAATCACAACGTATCTATGGTTTCGCCAGAATTAATAAAGATTTTCACATTTCATTTTTATACGAAAAAAACAAAACAAAGGTGGAGTCCGAACCAGAAATTATTTACAAAAAAATTTGTAAATAGAATTAATTTCCTACATTCGAAAGGGATTAACATAACTCTAAAATTGCATGGTCTCTGTAATGCACTGGCTGCAATATGCTCTAATTTTTTTCGCACTTGTGAAGTATTTCCTTATACGTCTGGCTGAGGTTGAAATGTGGTGAATGATAGCTGTATGCGCGTGTCTTTAAAGGAATTCGTATTGTGGTATAAATCTTCATGGTGGACTAGCATCTCGGGAATAAAGCTATGTTATAGTTCGCGTAATTCATAAAGAGTGAATACTATTGACACCTGCTTGATTACAGGCCACACATATACATACACATGTTTGCATGTTACTTTTTATTCGTCTAAAGTCACGTAGCAGTGTGTTTGTAACTCTGGATGGTGATGGAAAGGCAAAAATATGT